>JARHVA010000833.1:3172500-3292500 GCA_037957365.1 Torreya grandis | reverse complement strand
AACTATATATAAATTTTTATTCACACATACCATGTTGTAATCAGGCATTTAATGAACAAATCATAAATCAGTGGTAGAATAATTAGATTATTGTCACTAATACAAAAATTTTAAATATTATTTTAGATAGAATAGTCAAGGATAATGTAGTAACATATTTAATATCAAGACTAATGTCTTAATAACATAGTCCATTGCTAGATGATTCATATCTTGATTAACATATTTTTTCTTTGTCCATTAACACTCATTGGTTTACATATATAATTAATTATTTGGTTGTAGGGAATAATCCACAACATTTATTAACAAGAGAGAAAAGTCACTTGGTGGATATAATTATTCCATACTCATGGATATTAGAGTGCCTATTTTATATTGGGCCTAACTTAGTCATGCACAATGTGTATTGGGGAATGAAGTAGTCGACATCATCTGAGTATGTCATGATGAACCTATGATGGATTTTTTTTAACAAATAGGATTGCATACAAGATCTTTACTATAAGATACTACTATCCCACCTTACATAGGGATGTTGTAACATGTAATCTCAAGTGTGATAAGTTACAACATATGGGGAAACCTATTGTAGAGAGGATTGCAAAGCAAGTTAGTCAAGCATTAGTCCATAAATAATGAAAAATGCATAAATAAATAACTAAATAAGCCTATCTATTCCTATGGGAATTATAAAAAATATAAAGAAACAAATGAAAGAAATCAACATCATATTACCTTCCCAAATGGATTCACCATACCTATGTGGCTCAAAAACATGTTCTTCCTTGATCAAGCATCCTTGTATTTGTCAACAATGGTGGTAAAATCCTCCAATGTCTCAAGAAAACTCCATAAAACCTAGGCTCATGATTCCAAATCACTAAACTAGCCTATCAAAAAATCTTTAAAAACAAATTAATGATTAAATATAAAGGATTGTGTAAACAATTTAAAATTATAACTTTGCAATATTAAAGCTTAAAATTCATGTCCATGGCCTCTCTATTTATAGATTTTTGAAATTCGTCAGGATCAACCATGACCATCCATCTTAATATTGAGATGTGTGTCCATAATATTAATATTTCATGAACTTGAAATAAGAGGCATTGAAGAGGCATGGGAAGTATTAACTATGCATGGGTGACCCATAATCCTGACATTTGTGCCATTTATGGCTTAGGGATGTCTTCCCAAGAAATGAGGTCACCTGATGATGTAAATAATAGGAATCAAATTTATAAAATAAATATCCAACAACTCTCATAGAAAATCCAATTAAGCTCTTGATTTGGATTAATTAGCCTTAAACAAGGTTAATCAACATTTGTGCAATTATTTTAAAATTGGCCCTCAATTAATCAAAATGGTCAGAAAATCATATAACTGAGTTATAATTTGAATCGAGAAGAATTAAAAGGTAAATTTAGATGAGAAATAACTATATTCCCATTTAGGATGTTTTCAACATATAATAACAAAGGTACGTGGTGTGTACCAATGAATTTAGGAGAAAAGAGTGGTCTAGAGCATAGAAGGTGAAATCATCATTTTGACTCAAAATGAATTGATCAAAGTTAGCTAACCCATAAATTTAATTTCCCTATTTAGGGATAATTTGACATAATTTGGCACTTGTAAATGAAAATTTCAAACCATTTAGTGTAGTTTATGGATTTTGACCTCAAATGTGCATTTGAGTGCAATTTGAGTAAGATTGACAATTTCAACAGAACTAGTGTTAGGAATTGGATGTTCACATTTTTCCCTTATTTAAGAAGGCATATAAAGACATTCAAGTGAATCAACATAATTTCAAAAAAAATATTTGTTAATAATAAATTGAAATAGACCCATGATGCCCCCTCGAGAGGACATACTAGGATGGACTCTCGAAAAGAGAGAGAAAGTGAGAGATTAACCCATGGAATAGATCACATCCAGATGAGATAATGCTTTCACACATGATTACCATCAATGATAAAAATATAATTAGAGGTATAATAGGCCTTAGAAATAGGGGGAATGGAAAAGATACAATCCATAAATGTAAGGGACACACTGTAAATGTACCCAATTTAAGAGTACAAGCTGCGTGCTTATGACATTGATCAATCTTGAGATGAGTTGCACAATAAATATTTACATCATGGGATTTAATGTGGAGATCTTGGAATTATAGGAAAAAATAGATAACATTCTAATTTAGGAAGGGAAGCACCAATAGAACAGGGTCTCTAAAGAGAACATAATAAGAAGTACTCTAGTAGAAAAAATGTGATCATGATTAAATAATTTTGCCCTAGTAGGGAAAATATTGATCATTGATAAAGAATAAATAATGATTTTGCCCCTATAGAGATGATTTTATTTGGATTTGGTTTAGATATTGGGCCCCAACATGGGCAATTGGAAAGTAAAATAACTCAAAGATATAACCCAAAAGATAGGTTAAAGCGAGTGAGTGCAAATGCACATGTGATGGTGTAAAGGCTTAGAAATCCATATAAAACCAAGCAAATGAGAATGCACAAAGTGATGAGAGAGATGAAAAGAATAATGGAGATAGTTGATCTGACCTTAATAGAAATTGAGTGTTGCCTACATAGTTCCATAGACTCATGTTCCAACATGAACATCAGGCCAATGTAGTTCACCCAAGTTTGGGAGAGAACGGAATGAGGAATGATGGAAAATAACCAAGAATTTATTAGAATCACAATGTATGGAAAGAGATGCACATCTAAGCATATATTCGAGTGATAAAATTCATGTTACCTAGATGCCTAATTCCATATCATGAGTCTAAGTTTTGCAAAGTGTTCTTGAGAATTGTTCATCATAGCTGATTTTGACATTAAGACTGTGAGACCTAAGCATAAAGTTCTTGCTATAGAAATTTTTTTTGGCATCTTAAGTATGAATAACTTATAATGACATAAGATTCCAATTGTGTTGATCCAGTTCAAATGTGAATACCTATAACTAAGGATAATGGTAAAACAATGACCAAAACCAGAGTTACAATGATTTACATTTAAACAAAAAAGCAAAAGACAAAGAAAAAGATAAACATAAATGAACCTAACTTGGAATAAAGATATGATCTATCAAGACTTAAGTAGGAACAAAAATGTTTAAAAAATAAAATGCAAGAACATCTTAATGACATGAGACCAAGATATGAATAATCAAGATCCATGTGGACCATCAAGGCATTCTTGAACACAAAAAAGCAAAATCAAATAGAAAAAAAAGACACCAACAACAATCAAATAAAAAAAATGTTTCAAGAAAAAATTAATAAAAAAGGATTAAAATATAAATAATCGAGATCCATGTGAATCATCAAGATGTTTTGAAACACAAAAGATATAAGTGAAAAATAATCAAGGAAACACCATATCAAGATGAGACAAGAAGTAATAAAAAGAGAGAAGGAGAAGAAATAGAAAGAGTGGTCGAAAACATAATAAAACACCAAGAAAACACAACAAAACACCAAGAAAACTAAAATAAAAACACACAAACAAAAACTAAGTTAGTGTAGTTTAAATATAAATGTTCATGCATGTGTGGTAGAGGCGTTACTTTCCACCACATCATAACAAAGAACAATGACATGAAAATTATTCCCTAATTAAAGAGGAATAATGATAGAATAAATGGGGGAAGAGAAGAAAAGGAAGGGGTTGGTTGAGCTGACTCTAAATGTATCAAACAAGTGGATGCTTCTTACATAGTTCCATGTATGCATGTTTGTTTATGAACTTCAGGCCAAATTTAGTTTTCCCAGGAAATGGGATAGAAGAAAAATGATGATCAGACCAACATGATTTAGAGAAGAAATGGAAGATATGACAAATAAATGAGAATGGTCTAGTAAACAAGAAGCTGATGAGATGAGAAAGAATGACCTTTAAAAATGGCAAGTGTATGGGATAAGATGAAATGAATAGGTGTTTCTGTGCTTATAAAATGATAAGACTGAAGCATGGTAGAATGAGACTGTACAAATGTATAGAAGTATGAGATAATGTTTTTTATTATTTTGTGGATCATGTTATGATGTTTTTGGTATTTTTAAAGTCTTTCTAATAATTTTGGTGTTTTTAGGATAAAATATGCACAAGGTGGAACCATCTAGTCAAGGAGATGCACGTCCTAAGAGTAGAGGTTCCAATAAGACAGCTAAGCTAGCTACAACATCCCATGCTCACAAATCAGTGAGAGAAATGGGTTGATAAAGAGAAATGAATGTGATATAAAATAATGTGCAATTTGAAGTCAAAAAGAATTTATCAACGTTCACCTATCTATAATATTGTAGTAATGGTCTAGAATTGAGAAGATGTTTCTGTTCACTTGTTTCAAGCTACACAATAATATCCTTGCTAAACTATTTTATAGAACTACTACCAAGAATATTCATAATGTTCATGAGACATAATCGAGATCATAATTGGTCAAGGGATAAAAAATGTTCAAGCTTATAACATGCCTTAGACATAAAAAAAATATGCTTCTTAAAGAGAGAAATCTAGAATGGGATGAAGAATATGTTTAGAGTGCCAAGGATTCAAAGCCTTTACTGTCAAGAATCATGAAAAGTGGACTAGGGTAGTATAAAATGTGTTCAAGGTAGGATAAAAGGGTGGGATAAAATTATGATAACATTAATTGCCCCCAAGTCATGGGCCTTATAGACAATGGTTCAAAGTTGTTCATGCATATAACCTCTTAAGGTGTATGATATTCATGGGTTGTGAATTTTTTTCACCATTAGGTTTAGCCAATCCATATGCTCTTGATCCATAGTTTGGTGTGACAATATATGGTCCTAACCAATTAGGCTGAAACATACCTTTTTATGGGTTCAACATTTATATTCTTCAAGTTCTCTTTCAAAATTAAGTCACCAATCTCAACTTCTCAAGGGAGAATGTGTTTGTTGTAGCTTCTCCAAAATCTATTTTGATAGGCCTATAAATTTTCAAGGGAAGCCAAATGCTTACCATCAAGAATCTCTAGTTCATGCAGTCATGAGGCTCTATAGTATTCATTATATTCAATGTGCTCTAGTGATATTCTTAATGATGGGATCTGAATCTTGATTGGGATGATATATTTAGTGCTAAAAACAAGGGAGTATGAAGTAGCTCTAGTTGGGGTGCGATGATTGGTTCTATAATCCCAAAGGGCAGGAAAGAGTTGTAAGTGCCAATTACGATCAACATCATTAAAAATCTTCTTTAATATGGATAGAATGGTTTTATTTGATGCCTCAGCTTGTCTATTGCCTTATAGGTTATATGGAGTGAATTTCTTGTGCTTGATCTTGAATTTTGCACAAAAATATTTTGCATCTTGGTTCACAAAGGATCCACCATTATTAGATATATATGGGTTGTGATGCCATATCGACAGATGCTATGGTAATGAATGAATTTGGCTATTTGTTTTGTGATAACATAAGTGGGAGGAATGGCCTCAATCCACTTGGTAAAGTATTCAGTTGTAGTCAAAATGTACTTATGGCCATCTGAAGATGTTGGGTTAATTTTCCCAAGGAGATCAAGACCCCATGTTGAGAATGGCCATGGTGTTGTAATCAGCTACAATGGTAAGGAAGGTTCATGTATCAAGTTGCCATGATGCTGACAAGGAACACACTTATTTACATAATTACAAGCATCTATCTCCATTTTGGGCCAATAATAGCCTATTATAAGGAGTTTCTTTTCCAAGACTACACCATTGGTATGGGCCCCACACATTCCTTCATGAACGTCCTTTAGTGCCAGCTTGGATTCTCCCAAAGATAAATAACAAAGAAGCATTCCATCATAGCCTTTATGATAAAGCATGTTTCCAAGGATGATATAACATGTTAAGTGATGAAGGAATAAATTTTTTGGTTTTTGGAAAGGTTGGTAGGAAATACATGACTATGGAAATAGTTATAAAAATCTTGGTACCATGGTATCTCAGGTGAGGGATTAAGATCAAAAATGGTGCATATCCTCTTTGAATCTGATAGAATATGTTGTTAGGGTGTGGAGCTAAAAGCTTCACCAAAGGAGCACATTACCAAAGTTGCAGGTTTACACAGTCATCGGTGTCGGTCAGGAGCAACCGACGTCGGTCAGGAGCAGTTCAGGAGATGCCGGTCACAGGCAAATAGGAAGGAACCGATGTCGGTTACCTGTGTGTCCAGAAAGATATTTTTGAGGATAGAACTAAGTGTTTGCATGATGGGATTAAGTCATAGTCTTAAGTCCGCATCTCTATTATTAGTAAGACTATTTTTAGAGCCCTTGTTTAAGAGGCATAACTATTGGTTGTAAATGCATGCTCAAGTTTCCTAATTCTATATGTAGGATTAGATCTTCTTAGCTTATTGTAGTAGAATTGAGTTGGTATGTTGAAGAACAGTACAAAACAGTACATGTGAATCATTCCAAGTTGTTGGAGTTGATTGTACTTGAGAGAGAGAGCTCTTGAGGGAAAGAGATCTAGAGAGAGATCTGTACATCTGAGAGAGGTGTGGAAGAAAGATTTTTTTTCAATTGTATTCCTTCTGTAAAGAGTTTAATACAAGTTTTGAGGGTGGTTTCTTGTATCTCTTGTTCTTTGCTATTTATCATTCTAGTTACTTATCTATCTGATTTAATTTTGCATTTATTGCTTTCATAAGTGTAATCAAATTGTTGTTTGATCCCCAACAAGTGGTATCAGAGCTCAGGTTCACTAACAGGTGGTTCAGATCTGTGTAGTGTGTATTGATTACAGGGTACTCACAGGGATTTCTGTTTGAGTGGGAGAACCAATGGCAGAAGAAAGTAAACTGAGAATGGAGAAGTTTAATGGAAAAAATTATCAACATTGGAGAATGCAGATAGAGGATTATCTGTATCAAAAGGATCTATACTTACCGTTAGGTGGGATTGCTAAGAAGCCCACAGACATGGATAACGGAGAATGGGAAGTTCTTGATAGAAAGGCTCTGGGGTCTATAAGACTGAGTCTAGCATCTACTGTGATATCTAATTTATCACAGGCAAAGTCTACGATAGAGTTAATGACTACTTTAGCAAATTTGTATGAAAAACCCTCGGCTTCTAATAAGGTATATCTTATGAAGCAGTGATTTAATTTACGTATGTAGGAAGGTGGATCTGTATCTAATCACCTAAATGGTTTCCATGGAATTGTAAATCAATTAAGTTCAGTCAAAATTGTATTTGATGATGAAATTAAAGCTCTTTTAATATTATGTTCTTTGCCTGAAAGCTGGCATAGCTTAGTAATAGCAGTAAGTAATACTGCATCTGCTTCAAACATTTTAAAAGTAGAGGATGTTGTTAGTGTTATCTTGAATGAGGAAATTCATAGGAAAAGCACAGAAGAGACATCAGGGAATGCTTTAAGTTTTGAGATCAGGGGAAGGCAAAAAGTGAAGAGCAAGAGGAGATCAAGGTCTAAATCAAAGGTGAGAGGTAGATCCAAATCCAGGAATGGCAGGAAGCCACAATGTTGGAATTGTGGAAAGATTGGGCACATAAGCAGAGATTATTGGTCAAAGCCTACGGAGGACAATCAGCACGAAGGAAAGGAAGAAGCAAAGGTTGTAGGTATTGCACAAGATGTTTTAATATTCTCTTTGCATAATAATATAGAATCTTGGGTTTTAGATTCTGGTGCATCTTTTCATGCTACCCCCAATAGAGAATATTTTTGTGACTATATCCATGGAGATTTTGGAATAGTGTATCTAGGGGATGATGAGCCTTGTAAAATTATTGGCAAAGGTAAAGTGCAGCTGAAAATGCAGAATGGCAACACATGGGTGTTGAGAGATGTCATGCATGTTCCCAGCTTGAAGAGGAATTTGATTTCTATAGGAAAGTTAGGGGATGAGGGTTGTATAGTAACTCTCACAACTGAATCTTGGAAGGTGACCAAGGGTGCACTTGTAATGATCAGAGGTAAGAGAGTAGGTACTCTCTATTTATCTAAATGTGTTACTAACAATTCTCCTTCTATATTATCTACTTCAGATGTAGATACAAAGTTGTGGCATCAAAGGCTTGGCTACATGAGTGAGAAGGGAATGACAATTCTTAAGTCAAAAGGTATGTTTCCAGATTTGAAAAGCATAGATCTAGATTTTTGTGAAGACTGTATTTTTGGAAAATAGAAGAGAGTGAGTTTTTTTAAGACTGGGACAACAAAGAAGAAGCACAAATTGCATCTTGTTCACAAAGACGTGTGGGGACCAGCCCAAGTTGCTTCTATTGGAGGATCTCAAGACTATTTTTCCTTCATAGATGATGCTACTAGAAAGGTATGGGTCTATTGTATTAAGAAGAAATCTGATGTTTTTGACACATTTAAGATTTGGAAAGCTATGGTTGAGAATGAAACAGGCAGAAGATTGAAGTGCCTGAGATCTGACAATGGCAGTGAGTTCTGTAGCTATAAGTTCAACTGGTATTTTTATATGCATAGAATCTGTAGGCAAAGGATAGTTCCAAGGACACCTCGACAGAATGGAATTGATGAAAGGATGAACAGAACAATCATGGAGCGTGTAAGGTGTATGAGATTGCATGCTGGTTTGCCCTTAGAGTTTTGGGTAGAAGCTATTGACACTGCAGTGTACCTGATTAACAGAGGACCCTCTACATCTCTGGATGGTGGAATTCTAGAAGAGGCATGGATAGGTAAAAAGGTAGATATCTCATTTATCAAAGTTTTTGGTTGTGAAGCCTTTGTGCACATTGATAAGGAAAATAGAAAGAAGCTGGATGCTAAGTCTATGAGGTGCACATTTATTGGCTAAGGCTTTGATGATTTTAGTTTCAAATTTTGGAATCTAGGAACTAACAAAGTAATTAGGAGCCGTGATGTTGTTTTTAATGAAAAAGTGATGTATAGTGATCAGCTGAAGAAGCTGAATCAATCTCGGCAGAGCAATGGAGAATTGGACGAGGTGATGGTCCAAAATGAGCTCGCGGGAAAAATAAATAATCACTTGCAGGAAAACACAGAGACCAGCGTCAGTCAGGTAGGAACCGACGTCGGCAGAATAGAAACTGATGTCGGTCATACAGGGACCGATGTCGGTCAGACAGAACTGACGTAGGCCAGTTACAGGCTTGGAAGTGACTGAGGTCGGTCACTGTCAGAGAATTTGGGTGGACAGCGTGTTGTGGATGAGTCTCAGACGCCCATCAGGAGGTCAGAAAGAGTAAGTAAACCTCTAATTCAATATTCCCCTTCATTATTCTATTTATTTCTAACTTATGGTGGAGAACCAGAGAGTTTTGAAGAATCAATATAGGTGGAATCCAAGGATCAGTGGGAGCTAGGCATGAAAGAGGAAATGGAGTCCTTGAGAGAGAACCAGACATGGGATTTGGTTGAGTTGCCAGCAAGAAAGAGGACACTGAAGAATAGATGGACCTAAAGATTGAAGGAAGGTGAGAATGGAAATATGAGATATAAGGCTAGGTTAGTAGTGAAAGGATTTGCACAGAAACCAGGTATTGACTTTGGTGAGATTTTTTCTCCTGTTGTTAAAATGACTTCTATGCGGACTGTACTATCTTTGGTTGCTATTGAAGATTTGCATCTTGAGCAGCTAGATGTTAAGACAACATTTCTTCATGGAGATTTGGATGAAGAAATATATATGGAACAACCGGAAGGATTTGAGGTCAAAGGTAAGGAGAAGTTAGTGTGAAGATTGAAGAAAAGCTTGTATGGCCTCAAGCAAGCTCCTAGGCAATGGTATTTGAAATTTGACAGGTTTATGACTGAGCATGGATACAGTAGGTGTCAATCTGACCATTGTGTGTATTTTAAGAGATTAGATAATGGTAGATATATTATTCTGTTATTGTATGTAGATGATATGCTGGTTGCAGGATCACACATGCAGGGTATCTCTGAGCTTAAGGTGAAATTAGCTGAAACATTTGCCATGAAGGATTTGGGAGCAACAAAGAAAATCCTTGGCATGAGCATCAAGAGAGACAAAAAAAATCACAGGTTGATTTTGTCTCAAGAGGATTATGTGGACAAGGTGTTGAAATGGTTTAATATGCAGGATGCTAAACTGGTAAGCACACCTTTGGCTGGACATTTTAAGTTGAGTAAATAACAATGTCCTAATTCACATGATGAGGTAGAGTACATGAGTAGAGTTCCATATTCTTCCATAGTAGGGAGTTTAATGTATGCAATGGTTTGTACTAGACCGGATATTGCCCAAGCAGTGGGAGTTGTAAGTAAGTATATGGCCAATCCAGGGAAGGAGCACTGGAATGCAGTTCAGTGGATCCTTAGATATCTGAGAGGAACCAACAGTAGGCATTTGTGCTATGGAGGTTCAGATACTTCTATACATGGTTATGTAGATTCAGATATGGCAGGTGATTTGGATGGTAGAAGAAGCACCACAGGTTATGTTTTCACTATAGGTGGAACGGCGGTTAGCTGGATATCAAAGTTGCAGAAGGTTGTTGCCTTGTCAACTACAGAAGCAGAGTATATTGCAGTCACAGAGGCTAGCAAAGAGATGATATGGATGACACAATTCATGGAAGAGCTTGGAAAGGAGCAAGAGAGTTGCAGACTATACAATGATAGTCAGAGTGCAATCCATTTGGCTAAGAATTCAGCCTTTCATTCAAGAACAAAGCATATACAGCTTAGGTACCACTTCATACGACAGGTATTGAAAGATGGTGAGTTGAAGCTGGAGAAGATCCATACAGATAAGAATCCTATGGATATGTTAACCAAGCCGATTACAAAGGAGAAGTTGAATCTTCATTCAACTTCTATTGGTCTTCATGATTGAGTTGAAGATGGAGGAGCTAGAAGATGTTGCTGTACAGGTACTGGTGCAGCTATTTATCTCCAAGTGGGAGATTGTTAGTGTGTGGAGCTAAAAGCTTCACCAAAGGAGCGCATTACCAAATTTTCAGGTTTACACAGTCACCGGCGTCGATCAGGAGCAGTTCAGGAGATGTTGACGTCGGCAGGAATCGACCGACATCGGTCACAGGCAAACAGGCAGGAACCGATGTCGGTTACCTGTGCATCCAGAAAGCTATTTCTGAGGACAGAACTGAGTGTTTGCATGATGGGATTAAGTCATAGTCTTAAGTCTGCATCTCTATTATTAGTAAGACTATTTTTAGATCCCTTGTTTAAGAGGCATAACTATTGGTTGTAAATGCATGCTCAAGTTTCCTAATTCTATATGTAGGATTAGATCTTCTTAGCTTATTGTAGTAGAATTGAGTTGGAATGTTGAAGAATAGTACATAACAGTACATGTGAATCATTCCATGTTGTTGGAGTTGATTGTACTTGAAAGAGAGAGAGCTCTTAAGGGAAAGAGATCTAGAGAGAGATCTGTACATCTGAGAGAGGTGTGGAAGAAAATTGTTTCTTCAATTGTATTCCTTCTGTAAAGAGTTTAATACAAGTTTTTAGGGTGGTTTATTGTATCTCTTGTTCTTTGCTATTTATCATTCTAGTTACTTATCTATCTGATTTATTTCCGCATTTATTGCTTTCATAAGTGTAATCAAATTGTTGGTTGATCCCCAACATATGTGCTATCTGAAGAAGATTTTCAGTCAAGAACTGATACCCTTTAGGATTGTCATGCATTTGAGTCATGGAACCAATTGTTGACATGGCATTGATAGATCTGTTGTTGACTTGTAGAACTTGCTCAAACTATAGAGATTTAAAATATGTTTTGAGGCTATCAATAATTTACTTGTAAGGAATAAGCTTATCATCCTTTGTTTGATACTAGTTAGTTGTCTGATTTATGATTAGATATAAATCTCCATAGACCTTTAAGCTTTGAATATCCCACTGAATAGAAAGATGGAGCCTTGCAACCAATGCCTCATATTCAGCCATATTGTTTTTACACTAAAATTTTATATAAAATGCTTTGGGGATCAAATCCCCCTATGGCATGATCAATAATGTACCAGCTCAACACCCACGAGATGTGAAGGATCCATAAAAATAGATCATCTAATATTTAGGTTCTTGTGATGTTTGTTCTATCATCATGATAGAATCATCTAAAAGGTCAAAGTTGAGAGGTTGAGTGGCTGTAATAGGAGCTTCTACAAGTTGGTCAGCAAGAACTTGTCCTTTGATTGCCTTTTGATTCTAGTACTTAATATCAAACTCACTGAGGAGCATAATCCATTTAGCCATGTGTCCTTGAAGAGGTACTTTAGATAAAAGGAACTTGAGAGGATCTACCTTGGTGATAACAATAGTTTTGTTATTTAGCATATAATGTCACAATTTCTGAGTGTCAAACACCATAGCTAAGAATGCCTTCTCAATAGGCATATAATTATGTTCATAGGCTACCAATGTGTGACTTAAATAATAAATAGTGTGTTCCTTACCATGATCATCATACTGAGCCAAAAGTGCCCCCAATACATGTTTTGTGGACCTCATAACTATTTAAGATTATTTGGTGGAGGCATTTCCATAATAGCATTGACCTTTGTAGGGTTTAATTTGATCCATCATTATGATACAATGAACCCTAAATTTTTTCCTGATGTGACTCCAAAGACACATTTATTAAGATTCAAGCAGACATTATATGCATGAAGCCTCTCAAATATTCTTCATAGAATGTCAGGATTTCCATCTCTTTTTCTTGATTTTGCTAGTATATCATCAACATAGTCCTCAAAAATATCATGCATCATGTCATGGAAAATGATAGTTATTTCACACTGATATGTGGCTCCAACATTCTTCAAACCAAATGACATGACTTGGTAACAAAATGTCCCCCACAAAGTGGTGAATTCAGTCTTATGTTGATCTTTAGGGGCTATCTTGATCTAATTGTAACTAGAAAATCCATCCATTAAGGATAACATCTCATACCCAACAATTGAGTCGATGATCATGTCGATGTTGGGTAGAGGAAAATCATCTTTGGGGTATGCTTTGTTGATATCACAAAAATTAGTACAAACACGTATGCTTGGAGTCTTTTTGCTCAATGGTACTATGTTAGAAACTATTCATAGTAGTCTAGTGGTATGATAAAATTGACTCATAACAACTTTTACAACTTGGACTTAACCAAAAAGGTGATGTGTGGATGCATCTTTCTCAACTTTTTCTTGACTGATTTAGCACTAGGGTAAACAACAGGATGATGCACAACGAAATCTAGGTCCAAGCCTAGCATGTCAGAGTATGCCCATGCAAACATGTCTATATAATCCTTAAGAATGGATATAATATGTTCACATTTGGCTTCAGTAAGGGAAGCTCCAAGATAAATAATTTTGGGATCCTCATGGATTCACAAATTCACTTCTATTGTGCTCTCCATAAGGAGTGTGGATCCATCCTCTGCAATTTTAGGAAATGTATGATCATGATCATTGTCCTCTGCTATATATTCTTGTTGTTCCTCCCAAATATCTAGATAATATGAAGAATCAGAATCTACCTTCTCAGGTAAAGGCCAATTGGCAAAAACCCTAGAAACTTAAGAGTAAGATGCTCAAATATTTGATGTTATTTTGAAGAGATGATTGTACTAGCTATGGAAATTGGGATAGATGGGCTTTCTAAGTCTTGAGGGGATGAGCAAAATTTCCCACTTGGGAGCACCTGAAATAGTTTTTCACTTGAATATCTTGATGTTTGATCTCTATTATGACCAAACAAGTTTGCCTGCTATCCAAAGTAGGTAGAAGGATCCAATGAAAAATCAAAACCTTGCTTATGATCACCAATGGGGAATGCATCTCATAGGCCCATGTATTCTATAATTGATTCTTCATTTTGAAACTCATTGAGGCATATGATTGAATTTTGCTAATCCCAATCTATGACTTCAAGATATCAAAGGCATATGTTACAGTGAGGGTTTGATCTAAGATAGGAAGTGCCAATGGTAAAGATATAATGTCCTGATTTAGGAAGGGAAACACCATAAGGATGGGTTTTTATTTTAGGATGGGAAGCTCCAATAGGCATTATGGTCAATATGGCATTTGAACCAAACAAATATGAGTCAACAAGCTCATCAAAAAGGCTATAATAGGACATTGTGTCACTGCTAGGAGTCTCATCACTAATCAATTTTTAAGAGTCACTATCAAATGTCATGAGGCCATCCTCTAGTTGTTTAAATCTAAGACCATGATTCTAATTGACAATTCTAGCTGATAAGGGTTCTAAAATTCCTTGCACCTATGGGCCAAGGGCTTTCCCTATATAGTCAAGATGTTCGATTATCTTATTAGGGATATGATACTTTGGATTCTAAAAATAATCAACAAAGCCTTCAGAACATAACCAATCTCCCTTTGAAAATGCTTCTTGATCTATCTTTGGTGCAATTACAGGTACAAAAACCATAAGAGGTTTTGATTATTTCTTATTTTGTTGCCAAATCTGATTGGGTCTATTAGACATCTGGGAAGTTTTAGGATTACCAAATGTCTTAGGGGATTTTGGTAATTTTTTAATATGGAGGATGTCCTTCATATTTTAGGTGGAAATGCCTACGTCTTTAACAATAAGATACTTGGCTAGAGCTACAGGAAATAGATCAGTCGAAGTGGAGGCTAGATCACCAGGGTCTATATAATTAGATGGAGATGGATGAAAAATGATGGCTTTGTTGTTCTTTATAATGAATTCAGAACTTGGGTAATAGTTATAATTTAAAAACTCTACTTCAAGATGTTTGCAGTGTTAATATGCTTGCTGATCAATTGGAATAGTAAACTCAACCTCATCATGGGGAAACTCAAGGCATTGGTGAAGAGTAGATGGAACTTCCTATACTTCATGGATCCAAGAAGTATGTTATAAGGAAGCTCAATATCAATAATATGAAATAATGTGTGATGAGAAATAGACCCAACCATGACTGGCAACCAAATTATACATGATGACTCCCTCTCGATGTTGTCGTAAACCTTACTTGTAATAGTTTATGGCTAAATGTCTTTATCCATGTCTCCCAATCATCATACCAATTTAAGAGATATGATTTCATCCCTGAACCATTATCTATAAGAACCCACTTGATCTTGTCATCCATAATGATTATCTCAATGTATAGTGGGTTATTATGGTCTGGTCCGAAGGTGGGCATGTCTTTTTGATCAAATGTGATTTACTAAAATGAAGAGAAGTGTCCAACTAGGTTCTGGAACTGATCAAGGTTTATATCATTAGGCACAATAGACTCTTGAAATTTTTTGTTGAAGATGGTTCTGTGGACATCAGATTTCCACAAGAGTTCTAGTATGGAAATTTGTGTAGGGATTTTATATAATTGATTTGTCAAACTATAAGGCCTTTGAATTATGGATTGAACTATTTTAGTCCTTGTTGGGATAGTATTCAGCTTTGGAAGCATTGGCACAATGTTCTCATTGGGTTTTATGGAAGAAGTGGGTGAAGGTCCCTAAATGGTAACTTGTGGGTGTCTAGTTGCAACTGCACAACCTAGAGGTGGCAAGGAGTTATTATAATTAGAAGAGGAAGGCAAAGGGCCTTAGATGGTGACTCACTGTATTTCTATAATTTTGGGTCAGTGAGGAGGCTTTATAATTAGAAGAAAGGTGTTATTATTTAGGATTAGTAACATGTGTAAATAGAGTAATAACATGATGATGTGAACTCAATGTGGTATTACTAGGGGGAGAGGGTGATGACCTTATAATGATGGGTCCCATGTTGCAAAAAACATGAGATTAGCTATGTGGTTTTAAAGTAATAGTGTCAATGTGGGTTGAAAAAATGCATCCCATAGTATTATTATTGTCATAAGGTACATTGTTATAAGCCACATTGTTAGTATGGGCATTATGAATCTGACCTTGTTATTGGTTTTGATTCTGCCTCTATCCTTGATTGTGATCCTTTTTATTATTTCTTGGTGGTGGTGGATCATGTTAGGGAAAGGGGTCTTTATAGATTCCCATATCCTAATTTGTGTCCTAATTAGGGGCCAACTTAATTTCTAGTTCACCACTTTCAATAAAGTCCTCAATAATATGTCACAATTGAATGCAAAGATATGCACCGTGACCAACAACATGATGAAAGTTACACCATTCCTTCTCTTTGTACCAATCTAGTTTTGGTTGATCTTAAGGAAATGGCCTTGATACTGGCAATACAGTTAAATTAGCTACAATGAGATTTTGTAACACTATTTCAACTAATTCTCCTAACTTGCTAAAGACTCTAGAATTATTATGAAATGTCCTTCATGGAGGTTGTCTCTACAAAGTAGGTAGTGGATTTGGGGGAGTTAATTGTACATTTGAAGGAGGCATAGCCTGCACCATTTGTACATGTCTTATTTCAGTCACCCCATTTCCAACCATGTTCTTATTTTTCTAAAGCCTTTAGGTTTATCCTACATAACTATTTGAACCAATGATTTAGTCTAATTAGATGCTTAAACTTGCATAAAAATATTAACAAGGCCTTTACCAATAAGAGCCTTCTCAATCTACTCCTTTGTCAATAATTTCTTCAAATGAGTTAGCACAAGATAACTGTAGATGATGCATAACTTTAGGATGCAAATTATGTGCAAAGATATTAGCCAACTATTTGTCTAGTAAATTGTGTTGAAAGCAGCCTGCCAATGCTCTCCACCTTTGTAGATATGCAGTGAAACTTTCACCATCACATTTCTTGGCTTTACATAAGTCAACAACAATTAATTCATATTCTATGTTGTATGAAAAATAGTTAATGATTTATTTGATAAGTCATTGCAATCCACAATTGATCCCTTGGGTAGTTTAAGTAGCCAATCAAGAGCTTATCCCACTAAACATCATGAAAATAGTCATAGTAAGTACTTGCTACTATAAGCAACCTCTTGACATAAGATGAAGAATGCATGTACATGTTCGCATGGATCTCCTTTTCCTTTGTACTTTTCAAATTTGGGTGCCTCAAAATGAAGTGGAAAGGGGTTTTAGAGAATAGATAAATCAAATGGATATGTGCATATCTCATCGAATTTGTACTTTTTGATTCTATTATTCATCTCCAATCTTTGAACAATTTAGTTCATAGAATTCCATTCTTATATGTTTGGTGTATTTGTGGATTGAATAAGATGTTTTTGGGGTGGAATGTGCCCCTGGTTTTGTTGTTTTTGGGGTGGAATGTGCTCTTGGTTTAGTTGTTATTAGGGTGGGATGTGCCCCTGGTTTTGTGTGGATCTATAGGGAGTGTATACCTTTCGATCTATGACTTGGTTCTAATTTGCTCCTTGAGTTGACAACAAAGTCCATTGATTCTTGGATTGTTAAACATTCCCTAAATTTTTCTATTTCATACTTTATTGATTTTGGAAAATTTTATGTTTATTTACCAATTTTTGGGTTGGTTGAAAATAACTAGCCAAATTGTCTTGAGGGATTTCCTTAATTCGAATTGAAAGTTTGGGTTTCTGAGTTTGTAAAGTAACAAGAGGTTTTTGATGATTGAATAATGTATGTTTCATGTCAAATGGAACAATTTTTAAGGTCTCTTGTGACTTTAACTATTCATTTAGATTACCTTGATCCACTATGGTAATGTCCTCATCCAATATTTATTACATACTTTCAAACACATTTCCTTGTTCTTTTGAACCATTATTATGAATTGAAGTGGAAACTAGGGAGTCAGTTAAGTCTGTGATAAGTTGATCTGCATATCATTGAATTATTATCTTGATCTTAGCTGGCATATCTGGATTTATGGGTTTTAACTCTATTTGTATTTCCTTTCCTTTGTTAGAGGAAGAAGGCATGTCTATTTGTGAAAAATCTTTCTCTTGCCATCATTGTTTTCCTTATACAACTAAGGTATGTAATTGTTCTATAGGAAAGTCAGAAGGTAGTCTATCACCTGATTCTATCATTCTAAAAAGGTATTCATCTTGATCTTCTTGGGGTTGATATTCATTGTAATCATCTTCAGATTCTAATGTTGCAGAGATATAATAAAAAAATAATGGGGTTATCTTGACCATCATAAAATTTATCATCTTCATAACTAAGGCTATAAGAGGCCCCACTATGAGTGATCCTTTGAGTCATGTCTAAAAGCATTGTTCTATGTGCTTGAATAACTTTGGACCTATGCTTGGCAACCAAACAAAGTATGCTTTGGCTATCTTTTAAATAATTAACTAAGGTACCAATGAGACTATAAGGGAGGGTGGTTTGAAACCATGAAAAATTTATGAGATTTGGTTCATGATTTTACTCAACCTTTGGTAAGGTTGAAATCATATAGATTAGAAGAGAGTAAGGTAACTCAAAGACCCAAGGTGAAAACTAGTACACCAAAGCCTAGATCGTTGTGATACACCTACATTGTAAAAGCTAGTTTCAAATTTGACAAGTTGACCCTAGAAGTTTAGAGTAAAGCTGTAAAAATTATGAAGAAGACAAAATGGACTAATCAACTCAGGATGTAAAAACATATGTGAATCACTAAGTATAAATTTAGGACCGAATAGGCACCACAACATCACCATATGATTCCAGTAGGATAAAATATGTTTTAGGACTCAAAGCGTGAGTGATACACAAGATGACTTGAGTCCACCAAGATGGTAATGTTATTTTGAGTATTAATAAATGACCTTCAATCCAAATGGAAAATTGAACCCAAGTTAGAATAAGCTTAGTGTGCAAATGGTGAACCCACTTTGACACACCAACCCTTAGAACTCAAAAAGGTTTAATTTTGAATGTGGATTATAAATGAAGGATTTAAACAAATTTTGTAAAAGATATAGACTCAATTGGATAACATGATTACACCAAAGTGGATGATAGACACAAAGTTTTTTATAATAATTTGAACAAGGAAAAGACAAATTTTCTAATTGGATAGCGTAACACCTCCCTTGCTCAAGAAAATTGAGGACAATGTGTTTTGGTTAACTTCAATGAGTTAAAAAGAAGTTTTAGACACAAATCAAGACCAATTAAGCTAATGAGAAAACCCAAACATTTTAAGTCTAAACTGACAAGGTATGACAAAGTGGGGTCTACTAAACTAGCAAGGATTCCATCGTTATAGGGGAATCAATTGCACAATGAATTTCACATCAAATGATGCAAAATAAAAGTACAAAAATTAGGTGATCGTGGCATTGGATAATTGTAAAAAGGTTTAGTCCTTTTTACAACCACTACATCCTATTGTTCACTCAGTGTAGTGCGATGTCCAAATGCATATATGTCCCATGTGAAACTCCAATCAGGAGCCAAATGAAGTCAATGTCAGGAAATGAAACCCCAAGTCAAAGCTTCACTAAATAACTCATGAGAGGCGATGAAGTACTCCTCATAATCCAAGTTTTCATATAAAAAAAGAAATCATGAAATCAAAAGACTTTAGGGTTGTTTTCAAGGTCACCCGAACTTTGACGAGTTTTTGGGGATTGCTATAGACAACTTTATTTCTAAGCCTTGGACTAGGCTATTTGCAATAGGAATGGTGTTTTTGAATCCAATGGTTCCCTAAAGGAGATAAATAGAAGAGCATACATGCAACATCCCTATTTTTTCCCAAAAAAATAGATCAAGCAACTATTGAAGACAAAAATATTGGAAAGATGAGTTCAATTTTAAGCCCAAATGAAAATGAGGTGGTGTTCATTTGACCCCTTGGTCTTAGTTGTAACTTTGGAAACATTCACCATAAACATCTAAGTTCTTTTTTAAACACCAAAACAAGGTTCCTAATTTATTTTTAAGCAAGAAAAAGGTGATCTAAAACATGTTTTTAGCAAATGTCAAGCCTGGTCCTGCAGCAAAAATGTTAGCATGTCCTTTAGCCTTTAAGATATTTTGGGTTTGAAATAATGAGCTTTAGAAAAAGAACTCTCAGGTTTATGTTTTAATAAAAAACATAGTGACTGACGTCAGTTATATACAACTGATGAAGGTTACTTTTGCTAACCAATGTCATTTATCTAACCGACATTAGTTATACTAATGTGACCATCCATAGGTATCAAACCAATGTTAGTTTTAATAACTGATGTCGGTTAAGCTATGCAACTGATATGAATTTTACTATCTGACGTCAGTTACTGTGTAAATCTGTGACAAAGAAAAATGACAAAATAAAGTTAGAAAATCAATTTACAAGAGTTTTAAGGGTCCAAATGAATATTTTAAAGCTACAAAATGATCTTCTTCAGGTGTGAGATGCATCTTGTCCTACCAGACATGCCAAGATGTAGAGAGGATTACAAAGCAAGTTAGTCAAGCATTAATCCACAAATAATGAAAAATTCATAAAGAACTAACTAACTAAGCCTATCTATTCCTATGGGAATTATAAAATATAGAAAGATACAAATTAAAGAAAAAAACATCATATTACCTTCCCAAATGGATTCACCATACCTTTGTGGCTCAAAAACATGTTCTCCCTTTATCAAACATCCTTGTCTTTGTCAAAAATGGTGGCAAACTCCTCCAATGTCTCAAGAATACTCCATAAATCCTAGGCTCATGATTCCAAATCACTAAAGTAGCCTATCAATGAAGCTTGAAAACAAAATAAATGATCAAATGTAAAGGATTATGGAAATAATTTAACATTATAACTTTGCAATATTAAAGCTTAAAATTCATGTGCAAGGACTATCTATTTATAGATTTTTGAAATTGGTCAGGATCAACCATGACCGTCCATCTCAAGATTGAGATGTGTGGCCATGGATAATCCTAATATTTGGAATTAAATCAATAATTATCTTCATCATGACATTGGAAGAAGGGGCATTGAAGAGGCCTGGGAGGCATTAACTATGCATGTGTGACCAATAATCTTGATATTTGTGGCATTTATGGCCTAGGGATGTCTTCCCAAAAAATGAGGTCATTTGATGATGCAGATAATAGGATTCACATTTCGAAAATAAATATTTAACAACTCTCATGGAAAATGCACTTAAGCTCTTGATTTGGATTAATTATCCTTAAACAAGGTTAATCAATATTTGTGAAATTATTTGAAAATTGGCCCTCAATTAATCAAAATGGTCAAAAATCATATTATTGAGTTGTAATTTGACTCGAGAAGAATTAGAAGGTGACGTTATATGTGTTGGAACCATATTTCCATTTATAGTGTTTCCAACACAAAATAATAAAGGTACATGGCATGTACCAATGAATTTAGGAGAAAAATGTGACCCATACCATAGAAGGCAAAATCATCATTTTGACTCAAAATAAATTGATCAAAGTTGCTAACCCATAAATTGCATTGCCCTATTTAGGGATAATTTGACCTAAATTGGCACTTATAAATGACAATTTCAAACCATTTAGCGGATTTTATGGATTTTGACCTAAAATGTGCATATGAGTGCAATTCAAGTAAGATTGAATATTTCAACACAAATGGTGTTAGAAATTTGATGTCTGCACCTATATTCTAACAAAATGCCTCTCCAATGACAATTTGTCTTGGAACCTGTTCAAAAATGGGAAATTGAATTTGTTGGTCTGATAGATACAATATAAAAAAAAAAGTACATATTAGTAGGTATAGATAACTTAACCAAATGGTTCAAAGTAAGATCCTTAACACATGTAAGGGATGATAACACAACAAAATTCCTCTATAAAGAGATCTTCCTAAGGTATAAAGTTTTGAGTGATATAGTTATAGACCAAGGACAATAATTAACATCTAATTTAGTTGTAGCCCTTGTTTGAGAATATGAAATTAGACATAATAAGTATAATTACTACCATACATGTAGTCTAATGGCCAAGTAAAGGTTACAAATAAGGAAAAATATAACACTTTTACAAAAATAGTAGTTATATATTATTGGGATTGGGAAACACACATTCAAAGGGCTATATAGGCATACAAAACTAAATGGAAAACCGTAATAGGGTTTACACCATATGAGCTTGTTTATGGTATGAAATTTGTTCTCCTTATAGAGTTTTAACTTAAAACCTTAAGTACTTCCCTACAACTTAGAATAGAATTTTCAAATGTACAGAAGGAGCGGATCATGTAACTCAACTCCTTAGATTAAATCTTAAGGGAACACTTGAAACACACATAAATGGTTCAACACCAATGAAACAAATGGTATGGTTAGATTTTTAAGACATAAAAAATTCAACTAGAAGATTGGGCCCTATTATATGAATCTATGTACAAGGACCACAAATAGAATTTGAAAAAAATATGGCTTGTTCATTATGAGATAAAGTATTCAAAATGGGAGTTGTTAAACTATGAAAAATAGAATTGGTTATCTTTTATCTATTAGTCAATGGTCACCAAGTCAATATGTATAATAAGCACTCTTAAAACATGATTTCATAAGAAACATCATGGAGGAAGAGAGACCTTACATGTATATGGTGCTATCCATAACATTGGATGAGCATGTTTCCTCAAAGTTTGACCCCTCAAAGGATCTTATTCGAATAGTATATGAGCATTAAAACTAATACTTTTTTCCCTATGATAATGTATGAGCATCATTTCATCACCTTGAATAGAAAACTAATTTTTTGGTTAGCCAAGGGTTGTATAAAAATTTCCACTAAAAGACCAATATTTTAGTTTTGTACGAATTTAAAAATCAACATTATTTTTCAACAATAAAAACCATTAGGCATTGTTGATAATATTTTTTAAGAAACTGGTTTATTAATTTGTGAAGCAATTAATAAATATCTTGATTATAAATCCAACACACTGGATAATCAAGGGAGAAAAATAAATCAATTAAATGAAAAATAATAATTTTGTTTTTATCTTCTTTGTAAACTCAACCATATACATCTATAGGTTTTCTATATTTCTATAACTTTTTTTCAAGTATATATGGGTTGTATTCTAGTTAATATAGGTTGTCTGAAAGCATATATGGGTTACATCCTAGTTGCTATAGTTTTATAGAAAACAACAGGTTACATCTTACTTACTATAAGTTGTCTATAAGTAGCTACAGGTTGAATATTAGTTGCTATAAGTTATCTGTAATCAACTATGGGTTTCATCCTAGTTGATTTAGGTTGTTTTAAAGTAGCTATGGGTTATATCCTAGATAGTATAAATTATTTTTAATAAACTACATATTGTAATCAACTATGGGTCTCACCTACAAAAACCTATAGAATCCCAATAACTCCTCCATGAAACAACATATCCCTACATAAATTACCAACCCTCAAAATACCCAACTATAATCACCAAAGAATGATCAACATAATTATTTGGCCATTTTAAGATCAATAAAAATATCTCTACTTATGTATTTCAGATGACCAAGGTAAAATCAACACCACTTTAACATATCATCATCAACATTAGTGTTACTTCTAAAAAAAACATCCATAGTACATACTAACTCATTATTATTTTCTCTTTCTCTAGCATGATTATTGGCTACCTGCTAAAAGACATTGCAAGCCTATCTAAAGGAGGATAACAATTGTTTTCTATAAGTAGTTAAAATTCAATTGAATATTCCCACCAAAAATCAATTTGGCCACTTAATGAAATCAACACTATCAGTTCTTGATCTTAAAAAATATGATTTCAACAAATAAATTCTTATTCAAGTCTCACATAATCTTCCATGATTACTCAAAATGTTTCATAGACTGGCCTAGATATCAAACCCACCAATTAAACTATAAAAATATATTCATTGGTAATTTAAATAGTAAAAGATAATGATATTATCATTTTATAGGGTAATCATTTTATTTTCATATTTAACATTTAAATCTATGTCATCATGTTGAATTAAATATCATTTCTTAAGCTACAAGTTCTACCAATGAAAAATCCTTACATTTTTGTCATAATTTCACATCACTATAATCATTCCACCACAAGATCAAACATCTTGAATCATATTCATGTTATGATTTTATTCATTTAATGACTAATATAAAAAACATTAGAGGAAAATAGATTTTATGGTTAGAAAGAGGAATGAATTGTCATGATGCTACTAAGAATAAATGAATAAAGTTTGGGAGAGAGATTCATTTTCATAACCACTATATACAAGTGAAGAATACATGTAGGTAAGTATACGATGATGATTAGATAAATACTAATGACAATCACATTAGAAACTCAAAACAAAGTAAGTGTTTCCAAAACTGTAAAGCTCTCATTCTATTATATAAATTTTGAATCCTTTCTTTGTTTCAAGAAAAAAATAAGAAGAAATGGGAAGAAGTGTAATTTTAAGAGATCTCATAGACCTCACAATGCTGAAAGGAGATATATCTACTTGACATTTTTAAGAAACATAGTTTCATTGAGTTATTTTGATAGATTGGTAGAATATGATGAGAAGATAGCCAATGATTTTGTATAAACCTTAACAAATGGTGTAGCTAAAATTAAGAGGCTATGAGCTGAGGTTACTAAATATATACTAGAAAATGTAAAGAACCTTACAAGGGTAGGGGAATTATGGCAATGAAAACCAAGTGTTGTATTATCAAGAGATGTCTTCTAGATAGCCAATGAGTAGTTAGAGTTTTCCAACTAGGGCACACTTAGATATTCACTACCTTAGTTGTGGGAAAAATTTTATGTATTTATCATAAATCACCTCAATTATTAGGGGAGACACTCTATTATTTATGTATTCCATTGTAAAATCCTCAATCACTTGAGACACAATAGATATCTCAATGTGAAAATTTTCTTATTGAATATATTAAGACAAATGACATAAGAGTATTAAAAGGTAAAAATAAAAGATTTGTCTCACCATTGATTAATCAAGATTATAGTTCAGAAGTGCCTAAGAGATCAAAGGCATAATTTAGCATTGGAAGACTTCTTATAAATGTAATAACTATCTCTTGAAGAACAAGAATGAAATGTGGTAGTTGAGGATAAAAGATAAAATGTAGAAACTGAAGAGAATGGTAGTAGAGAAACCTGATAGAGGAAGGAGGATAAAATTATCCCCTTACTCCTCAAAATCATAGGATAAGACTCGGTATCTATTTCTAGAATACAGGGAAGAATATATGCCCTTGTCTTCAAGACCCAATAAAAGACAAATATATCTCTCATCAAGTGTTCTCAAGAAGTAATATAATAAAATTAGATACAGGGAAAAAAATAAATAGACCTTATATCTTTTGTTGTTTTCTACATTGCGAGTGGAGGATCATTTGATTAGGGGGAGGAATCCAGAGAATAAGATACCCGAATTGCTAGTAGTGGTGGAGAAGATAACTATACCTTGTTTATCTCAAGGTTTAGAATCTTCAAATAAATTGACCACTGAGGCCCACCTAAGGTAGAAAAAGAATAAAAAATAATGGAAGAGAAATACATTGATAAGGAAGAGGTGATATATCACTAAGGAATGCATGTTTTTATAAGAAAATAAAAAATATAGAGTTGATAGCTACCTTAAGAGAGATTGAGACACTTAGGGCATAGATTAGGGCACTTAAAATCTAAGAGAATAGGTTGGATGCATTGGAAAGGATGGAATAAGAATAATATGGACACATTTAATTTCCCATAACATAATATGTATCACAACCCATAGTAAAAACATCCTCTAATACGTACCAAGTCCCCATAACAAAACAACAAGATCCAACAATTACTGTAGCCATCAAGGAATTTTATCTAGCTTATTTTAATATTGGTATGGTAACCTTCGACTCTTAAATTGAAAATAAAATTTTAGATATTTTCATTTAGGCCATGAGAGAACTAAAAACCAACATGGTTGTAGTTTGAATTTATTTCCATTAAAATAAATGAACCTAATTAGGAGGAACCATTTGTCAAAAGAGATGCTAAGACTCAATACCTAAAGGTATAATGGTATAGACAATACAATCATCTATTGGAAGAGATGAATATAATGAGGGAAAGATTGAAGGAGGCATAGGAGAAATTACAAGACAATAAAAATTAAATATTTGAGTTAAAAAGAAATATGGAAGATTAAGCTAATTATCCATCTGATAGAGTGTAGACCACCTACAAGGGTCTATGTCATCTACCTCAAAGAGCAGTGAATGGAATTAAAATTCATGCAACTCTATTGTTACATAGATCCTCTTCTTCATATTTAGTCAATGAAGATAAGATATGTAAGGAGATAACTAAATATTATGAAAAGGAGAAGGAGGAAAATTGATAATAAGGGGAGAAGCCACTAAGTGAGATAAGATAGTAGAAGATTGGATCACCATATGGAAAAATTAAATATGAATATTAGATTATTTTATTCATATCTCCTACACTCAAGTGTGTTTTATAATATGAAACATTTAGCACCTCAATCCTTAAAAAATACTATTAT
This sequence comes from Torreya grandis, assembly GCA_037957365.1. Classification (NCBI taxonomy): domain Eukaryota; kingdom Viridiplantae; phylum Streptophyta; class Pinopsida; order Cupressales; family Taxaceae; genus Torreya; species Torreya grandis. The sequence continues at coordinate 3,266,063 of JARHVA010000833.1, read as the reverse complement.
TGTATATATAGTGTCAATATATTAACAAATGCGTGCCTTAGTTGTATTATAAGTATAGATAAATCAAACACCTTCACATCAAGTGACTCTATCAAGTTGTAAGTGAATCTTATACCTCAGAGTTAATTGATGGATTGATTATGCTCATCAATCATGACTAGTGCATAATGTCCTAAGGGGAAAATAATGAATCCTCTAACTATTCTACTCTATTTGCCATTGTATAGACCATTAAATGTAACTCAATATTTTATTCCCAATTATTATGTCACTATCTAGTCTATTAAATTATTCAAATTTATCTATGAATTATGAGATAAATTGGAAAAAGTCACATAGGGGTCTATTTAAAAAAAATAGAAAGTTCAAACTGAAAAATGACAAGGAGAAATTAAAACTAATAAATTATTATTCAAAAAATTAGTAGAGACAAAAATTAAAAAATGACATAGAGCCATAATAAAACATTCAAGGCTAGGAGAATTTCATTTTCATATGGTAGCTTGAAGACCATAGTTGCTAGATATCTAAGCACCATTAAGGCATTTAATCTCATGAGAACATGAAATAAGTTTTTATAGTTGGTGGATACATTCAACCCCATTGGATTAAATAAACCCCAAAAACACCAGCTTAGGATTTATCCACATTTCCTAGTGCCTTGGTAGAGGCCTATGTATTATATAGCTATGAAAATAGTGTTGATGGATGCAAACATAATTTTGGATGCAAATCTATATTATTAACCTTCTACTTACTCACCCAAAGAAATCACAAATGATGGAATAAAAGTACAAGGAGAATAATAATAATAACAATATATAGGAAGATCCAATCATTTTCTAATATCCAAACCTCTAATAAGGTAAATTTTCAAAATTAAAATAAGATATTAGATCATAAATCCACGTACTTCATCAAAATGAAAAATGCATAAATACAATCATTCAAGAACAAATAAAGTTTCAATATAAAATTCATGAATTATATGTTTCACCACATCTTTTCATAAAAGGATACAAGGATTGAAAATACATTAAATATTATCTTGTGATTGTTTTATCAAAGGTCATGATTGAGGAATACATATAATCTAATTTAGATAAACTACTTAGTAAAATAGAAACGTATAATATATGGAATAAACACCTAAGACTCATTTGGAACTTACTAATTTTAAAATATGTTAAAAGGGTAAATAAATAAGATAAATAACTTAGCTAGCACTTGTATTTGATAGATTGTAATAGGCATTGTGTAATCTATTTTGGGGTTGTGTGAGGTCAATGTAAATCAAGAACAAGGCTACACATCTACTTAACATAAGGCCACATTATTTTGATGTATATTGCCTACACTAACATATATAGGGTACATCAATATTTGGTAGGGATTTTGATCTTTGTGTAAATTTGGATTAGTGTGCCATTTTCTAAAGGTCCCTTGTGTGTGATCGGGGTCACTCGATCCATTGTGTACCTTCTTATTCACTTGTAACTATAACTCAATACACCATGAAGAATGAATGAAATAAATGGGAAAAAGGGGGTTACTGGCTAAATTTGTGCTTGAAATTAACAACCCTTGTGTTAATAATTGCCTATGTACCAATAATCTAGAGAGGGATCAAAATCCATGCAATTCTCCCATGCTATGGTTATGTGTGTCAAATACAAGTGTAGTGTTATATGTTGGTGAAATTTGGGTGTGATTAAGTGCTTGAAAAATTAATTGTCAACTTGAAATTGAATTTAGACCTAGATTAGGGCTCTTTGGGTTGTAGGGACTCTAAATTGGAAGAATTGATGCTTTTTTCTCAATGTTATATTATATATTCTAGTGATTTAGGAGCATAAGATCCTATAGTGAACAAATGGTTAGAAAATGTAGATTTATAGTAATAATTTTTGGATTTCATTGAATGGAATTTGAAAAGTGTGTGGGATGACCCATTTTGGTAAGATCAAATTTGATAATTTTTTTTGGCTGAAGGACAAAATCAATAGCTTCAAACACTACCAATGAGTGAGATTTCACTAAAGGAGTAGCCTTGTCTTATCAATAGGGACAATTGAGCTTGGAATGTGAATCATTCACATAATGAGTCTAAGTTATATGCAATAAGGAATATGAGTAAGCAGTAATCACATATTACTTTAAGAAATGTGTCATCTACCTAAAAGTTGAGGAATAATGATTTATAACCTTGGAATTGAGCATGGGATAGGTGTGTATAAGGAGTGGTCACAAATGTATTATTTTTAAATTAGAGATTAATTTATGTGTCTATAGGCACAAAATGAGATATATTCAATCATTACATGGATATCACTACCAATTACATTCCAAACTCTACCCATTTCATCCCCAAAATTGAGTGCACATTCCCTCCTTTAAATTTCATATGTTTCATTTTAATTCCACCCCCCCCCCCCCCCGCCCTTTTCTTAAAATCTACCTAATTTAAATGTTACATGTGGAGATTTTCTTTTTAATTCCTATTTTATTGAATGCCCTCAAGTAATTTTCCTCTTTATTTTTATCTTCTATTCATCTAGGGACATATAATAAAATTATCACACCTGACTTCTTCAATAACCTATGGACTCTTGGGTATTCTCTCAATATTTTTGGGCTTATTTTACTAAATGAATGACTATTTATTGTGGCCATAACTTTATGTATCAAGGTTCAATTCAATAGTATTTCATCATTGGTATTGGATGAAGATCATTTTATTGAAATATATACCCATTTTCATTGATTTTTACTACATTCATATCTAGGTGGCCATAAATCTCCTTATTTTATGATTACATATTCAAATGGGGAATGATTCTCATTAAAATTTACATAGTTAATTTGTGTTTATGCCGTTAATTCATTATATGATAGTATTCATGAGGTGGAATGATACATAAATAGATATATACATGATGACCCAAGATGATCATGGAGTGTTGGTTGTCGTTGAACTCATTACCACATGAATCTATTGTTATCACTCTACTAGGTTGACTCAAATTCATCTCCAATGGAAAATATTCAAAACCCATACCAACTCAACTCATATCTATATAATGTTGTTATCACACCTATCTTCTACACAAAAAATAGATACATGACAATACCTCTATGGTATGACAAGGGTGAATCATAATCTTAAAAATAAATGGCATTAATAAATAAAACCATAATATATCATGGAATTCATATTTCAACTATAATTTAAACACCACTTCATCATTATACTAATGATGAACATAAGATCATATAAATCAACATGATTTTTACATGAAATATATTTTATAACCACATGTAATAGCATGTGTTCATAAGCATATGTTACAATATATAAATAGTTTTCTTAGTATATAAAGTTCAAACATAAAATTTCACTATGAAATGATAAAAAAATACATAACTTTGTACACAATGATAGTTTTGATGAGGAATCCCAAGATCCATAAATCATAGGTATCAAGGTAGGGAACTACATAGAAAAGGTAACATTTAGCATCATCTTGTCTATTATGTCCCACACATATTTGGAGCAACACCAAGTCTAAGTATAGTTAGTAGTCTAAATTTTATATAGAGTATTAAAATTAGCCCCAAAGCCTAGATCTACATATATAAATCTAGTACAATAATTAGGAGTGAAGGTTTTCATATCCCCTCATCATTTCATTACTTGTTCAATATTTTGACATGCTTTTAGTTTCTATTTTCAGCACAATAGGGTTTTAATGTAATGTTTAGGACTATATTAACCTCCATCTCATTTATGCACACTTTTTTACCATCTTATTTCATATTTATACCCTAATGTTCACTTTTAGGTAAAACATGACCTAAAAATTATATTATATCATATTTTTTATTTAAATGTTATTAGATCAAATTTTATTTCCTATATTTGTTTTTTTGGTAGACTAATTGTCTCTATAACTTGTTCTTGTTGAATCAAATTAGATATAAGTAGTTGTTGTGAGATAGTTAATAATAACTTAGTGTAGTTATGATACATATAATAATCCTTTAAGAGGTAATAATCCAGTAATTGATCAAGTTATTTCTAGTACCTATACTCTTTGAGACCCAAATACAACTTGTGCCTTGGGGTTGTTAACATAAAAAAGCCATAAAATGAAAATGAATTTATACCCATCATTTTTTTTGTGCATGTCAAAACTCAAATCAAATAATCTTAATAAAACATGTCCTTATTCTGTCATTGTAGTCTTTTTGACACATTTAAGATAATTTTTAATTACAATAAATGAAAAATATATGCTCTTGATAATGCATTGATGAATGCACATATCCTTATGTGGAAACCCTTATAATGTAATGTATATAACCTCTAATGAAATCTTAGTTGAAAAATGTGACATCATAGATATTTTTTGTGATTTTTTGACATAATACAAAATTCATATGCCATTGGAACATTACAATCATTATTATGTATTGGTACATGGGTTACTTCAAAAACATAGACATGTTTGAGAGGATCTTGCAAAATCCATTTTTTACACACCATGAAATAATTAAAATCTATATGCACTTGATATGTTTTACTTTATTAATTTCCTAATACTAATTTTAGTGCATCAATATCCTTGAGTCCATGATTTAAAGGTTGCACCATGATTAGGTTGTGATCAACTCATGGTACTTTATGAGAGGTGTTTGCACATTATTTTTTCATACCTTCATTATTATCAGTAAAACCTCTTTTTATCTCCTTCATATTATCTCCTCATCTAATTTCTAATCAAACTTACTACCTTCCATATATACTATTATATTAGCTACAGTGATATAGTATGTTTCATAATTGTCTTCCTTGCCCTATACTGACCCAACTAATAAAATTATTAGTCTATCTTCTATCATTTTTGCTGCTTCAACCTAACTAATACGATACTCTATGAACAAACATACTTAAGATTATGTTCATCCATTGTATGGCTAAAAAAACCTATTGGGATGTTGTTACATTAATAGATGAAACACTTAATTCATAATAAGATGAGTTATATGGTTGTTCAACATCCTAAATAATATTTTTCAACCATCCAATTGATACAAATGATATATATTGGGTGGATGTATAACTTTTGGGGACAAAATAAGTGCTAAAATGGGGAAGATCAATTTTTTGTTTGCAATGCATGTATACCCTTTAAAAAAAAAAATCTAAACCTACCATGCCTAGGCATGGTGCCAAAGTAAAATGGCGTACACCTTTTTTAGAGAAAAGGGAATACACCTTTTTGGGTTAAAAAGGGCATACACCATTTATAAAAGCTCATTTTCACCTCAAAATATACTTTCTTATTATCCCCCATTTCATTTTGGAGCTAATTTTTTTTCATGTTTTGGAATGCCAAGAAAGGGTGTGCATGCTATAACATTCCTTTCATCCCAACAAATTAATTAAGGATTCAGATCACAATATCAGGTGGGTTTTTTATTAAATTTTGATTTGAAGGTTTACATTTACATCTATTTTAAATGTTTAGGGTATTCAAAATAAATTTGACTTTTTCTCACGTTGCCTAAAGAAAATGTTTATTTTTATAAGTATATATACAAAATTCAATATACCTATTTCTTCAAGGAAACATTGAAAATAACTGTGATAAAACCCCCAATATTTTGAATTCACATGAAATAAGCTCAATTATATGAAAAATATAATTCATAAAAAATAATAATTGTAAATTAGTATCAATAATTTGAAGAGCACTTTAAGTCATGGTGCATCCAATTAACTTACCACTACATTATAGGCCATTTTTAATGAAATAGAAAATGTCACTTCCCAACTTGATGCAATGTTACATCAAAGAGAGGTGGTGAAGGAATATTATTCTAATAAATTATTAGATGATAAAATTATATAAATAATAACAAAAGAAGAACTGTGTGCTTTATTTTTTAAGCCTAGAATGAACAAACTATCACTAATGAGTTAAAAACACATTAACATTGATTGGTGTGTTCATGCATAAACTAAAACAAATTTTGAGATTTGTGGTGGATGGAATCTTATGAGATTCCAGGTTCCATTATATTTTTTGAGAAAATTTTATTATGAGTTTATTTTACAATAAGTCTTGAACTATTTAGACATGGAGGCCTCCCAAAGTAGGGGAGGAAGGTCCTCATTTGATAGACTTAATTCCATGTGGGACAAAGTTAACTAAAATAGAGTTTATATAAATATAAGGACAATAACACATACTTATATACCAAAAATATTAAATCTTAGTACACAAATGGATACCTTTGAGGTAGTTACTAGTCTCACATAGGTTATGATTTACCATGGGATGCAGTTACTAGTCTCATATAATGGTACAATTTGGTTTCCAATAGGCCCTTCAAGTTTAGTACACAAAGATAAATTCCTTATTCCTTACTTTAGGTTTCACCAGTTGTCATTCAGACCCCAATGTATACTTCTTAAGGCAGGATGATTATTTAATGATATTGGTCCTTTATGTTGATGATCTTTTGATCACTGGGAGTTCTTCATCATTTATTGCAAAGGTGAAGACAAATCTATAGACATATTTGACATGGAAGACTTGGGTCTTCTACATTATTTCCTCAACATCAAGATTTCATAGTCTAATTCAAGGATTTCACTTGCATAACCCAAGCATGCTCTTGATCTTTTGGCTTGATTTCACATGGTTGATTGTGATCCATCTCTGACTTGGAAAATGACAATAGGAAAGGGAAATAATCAAGATAAGATAAAACAAAGGTGGGAGATCTGGTTGTATGGGTACCTCCATCTCTTACATGGGTTATTGATCTTGGGGCATCACATCATTTGGATTATTCACATGTGGAGTTAACTTCCTTGGATACATATGACATGTCTTTTATTTGACTAGGTGATGATACTTCTACATAGGCTTTTGGGAGAGGGACTATTGATGTCAGTGGTGGAACATTTATTAATATTCTAAATATTCCATCACTATTAACTAATCTCTTATGAGTATATCAGATTACTCACCTTGGTCATGGCATGCGAGTTGAATTCACTCTAGATTCAGTGTATCTCTGAGAGTTACATAATGATAATATCATTGTAGTGGGTTTAGTCAATCATGAGAATCAACTATATTATTTCTCCCATTTTATCCTCCTTTGATATTCTTCATTAGATTCACGTATAATTGATGACACTTTAGACCTTGAGCATATTTATGATGTTGATGACTTCTCTTCTACCACAAATGACTATAGTAGTGATGGGGACCCATTTCCACCATTTCTTTGTGCCTTTCATGTCTTAAGGAATTATTTCTAGATCCACCTATTTCTGTTCCACCACAATCTTTTTAGGGAGTAGGATATTTGATTCACAACACATCAGACATTAGGTAGTCTTCTACATAGTTGTAGGTCCTTCCACATTCCTTCACTTTTGTTTCAGATGCACCATCACTTCATAGAGTAGTTTACATTTTTACTTTGAATAAGGAGCATAGTTCCTTGTATGGAAACCACACCTTATTTGGATATCCATCAAATACTTGCTAGATTCATTCACCTTTTTATGGTGATCCACTCTTCATTGCATATACTTTTGATACATAGTCACTCCAAGAGGCTGCTTTGCAGGATAAAAGGTGGATATAGGTAGTTGTAGCTTCGAGTAGGGTCCTACGTTCTCTTCTTTGTCTCTATTTTTGGGGTGGGGGGGTGGATTTTTTTCCTACTAGGTTTTCTCTTTTTACTCTACTTTTATAGATTTGCATTGTATGTGGATACCTCATCAGGCCTTGTTGTTAGGACACATTTTTTTTATCCACCCACCTAAGGTATTCTTAAAGGGGGTGTTGGTGTAGGATATTTACTATTGCATTTTTATATTTGGAGAATCCATATACATATAGCTTCAGCTTAGTTATGTGATTCATTAGTCTGTGATAGCTAGCTACCACTTACCTTAGCTAAGTGGTTGTTACACATTTGTTCTCCACTAGTCTACTATTAGTTAAATCCATTATTCTAGGTGGAAATTGCATGTTATTTTTCCTATATAATACACCTATTGTAAATCTATTTCTCATTAGAGCTAAATATAAATCACATTTTTGTGTCATTTTGAGTTATTTTTTTTTTTATTATACTTTTTTTGCTCTTCTTCAACTTTGTGTAACCATTCATAACCTTGTGTTTATCATTGTATTGGAACAAATCCAATAATTAGTGTGTTGTTATTTTATGGCATAACTTTAAATAAGTAAGATAATTCAATAACATCGGTCACGAATCATAAATCATTTTTCTATCTTTTACAAAACACTCCTATAAATTAATATATTCTTTACACAACCATGTGTTGTCTTATTAGATATAAGTTGTCTTATATGTAATGGACATTGATAATGCACCAAAAAATTCTATTTTCTTTGTGGAGGATAGTTTTGAAGCATCTAAAGTGACTTCCTAGGTAGAAGTTGGTAGGGAAAGCTAAGTTGAGGAAACTGGAGATATTACTAGTGGTTGTTTGATGTGTGCAACCAAAAAAAAGTGTTATGTCTCAACACCAGATCTTGGACATGAATCCAAAAAGATATATTGGATTCATCTTGACATTGAAATTCTTCCTCTTGTGTTTTTCTTTACTCGAAACCCAAATCCGCATAAGCTCAACAAGGTTGTGTTTGTGCTTCAACCATTTTAACCTATATTTTCCCAGCTCCTTGTTGTTCTTGTTTTTGTTGCTCTTACCATAGAGTTCCTTGTATTTGAATTATTTTATACATATGATCAAACTCTGGTCATGTAGGAGAACACAAAAAATGGAACTTAAATTCTTATATTTGGAACTAAGGGCATGTCTGAGGTGTCTAGGTTAACTAGATCCATGGTTGTTCTATTTTATGAATTACATATATTTCTTGTGTAGGATAGAAAAAGTAAGGGAATTATATGTTTATTAGATCTTCTTACATGAATTTTTTACTCACTTTAAAATATGGTTCCTTTGGTATAATATATGATTTGCAGTTAGATTTATTCAAAGGTGTGACAATAACAACATCATCTTGGTGTGTTTTCAATTGGTTATACACTATATTTATGGTCATGTAGCCATCATAGTCCCATTTTTTCCAAAATAAATTGGGATAATGAGTCTCATATGTCTTCATGTCATATCTCTACATCTTTGAGTCCTTAAATAGGATCAAATTGACCATAATATAGAAAACTTAGATTAACAAGGTTGTAGCTTAGAGCCTACCTCCAATATGATCCTAAGTTAATTCAAGAATCATATTTACAGTGCTACTAAAATCTAAAACAACATAAGGAACTTCACATCCTATAATCTCAATGTCTATTCTTATGTCCACAAGTAATGACTTTTTAGTTTTGACATACCAAACCACTCAATCTATCCTTGATTGTCCTCCTTGTGCATAATCTAGACATTAAGTAGTAAATTTCTAATATTTTTGTAAATATATTCATTTCACAGTGTACTTACTAATTTTATTAGGTTTGTCAGAGTTTTGAATACTCACTCTTGTCATAAGATATAGACAATCCCTCCATACATTTTGGAATTGGCTATCATAGAATCTCCTTCATTCAAATTTTTATTCTAAGTTTAATGTAATAGTTAAGTTGTTTCATTCATCATAACCTTCTTTCTCATTGTGTCTAGATATATATCTTCTTGTACTTTTTTTATTATGTTTTCTTTGTGAATGCTTATAAATGAAAGACCTTGTTCTCTATGTTGATTCCTAGTGATATCTTAGACAAAATCTTCATTCTTAGGATGAGAATGTACCATGTACAAATTTTTCATTGTCTTTTCCTTCCTATACTTTTCTAAAATAGGTAAATTTTGAGTATTATGTTGTCTTAAAAATCTATAATTTGCATGAAAAAAATATTATTATAGGTTATAAGGATAGTTTCATGTGATATGATTAATTTCTCCACACATGTAATAGGTAATTAGATATCATGTTTTTAATTCCATTTCCTTTGATTTTGATTACCTTTGTATCTTTATTATAGTATACACCCTTGTTGTTAACTATAATATCCTATGTATTAATTCTGAGGGGAAGGAGGTGTCCAATTTGGTTGTTACTGTGGTGATGCAGGGATTCATCCATGCTGGTACTCCAAAGATGGGGTTGTCCACCTAGGTTGATATTAAATAGAAGGAGTCCACTATAATTGGTAATAAGGAAATTGAACAGTCAACCCTATTGAAGGTTTTGTTTTTAAGGGACATCATCCACTTTATGCTATGACTTAACATATTGAGTTAGGGCATTTAGTTTTAGAATAGAAGACTATTGAATAGTGACTATGAAGATATTTCAAGTGATGTCTTATTTTAGCTCTTCAAGAGCCCTGAAGTTATTTTCATCATAGTTAGGGTATTTAAATAAGCTATAGAATAAACTTCATAGTTATCACACAAAATGTTTTAGTAAATGAAAATTTTTAGTTTCATGTCCTATGATGTGACATACTTCACATAACTCAATTTTCATCATTGGGAACTCATTACGATGGTTTCCCTCAAGTCAATAATCAATGCACCGTACATAAAATCTTAGTTACTTCCATTCCTAGATTTCATCCATATTGCACAATATCACATCTAACATGGCATAAAATTTTGTACTATTAGGAAGGTATTTTACATAGTCATATATGTTCAACTCTGATTGTAGTAACTGTTGACTTAAATTTGTTAGTGAATAAAGCCTAGGATACATCAAATTGGATTATAATTCGTAAGCCTTATACATATAAATCAACTTCATTTGTATCATTAAAATAAAACTTTACCCTATTAATCATATTAGGAAATTCATGATCATAATCCCATATGGATTCTCCATTTTTTTATTTCATTTATTTCAATTCTAGAATAGTTTAGATGATACACTTTTACATCTTGAATTATTATACTAATTTATATTTGATCTATTGATGGGTCATAGCTACATGATTATTATTAAAAATGAACTTTAGAGATTGGTTAGTTAAATATCCTATAAGTTTACTCTTCTGGTCCATGTCATTTATGACACCCTTAACTTGCCACTACTTTTCACACATTAATAAGTAGTATTCTAGGTCAGTTGACCCATCATATGACATCAATGTAACAAAAGATCATACAGGTAACTTCATGTTTCCTACTCTTGGGCTAGTTATGATTGGTTTGAGTGATGTTTGCACTATTATTTATAAACTAGCTATGATGGTGCGTTGTATACCAAGAGTAGTGAAATCAATGGCTCACTAGCTTCATCTCCACTTTCCTTATTATGTCTTTCTAATGTTTTTTGAAACTTATTCAAACCACTTTATATTTACTATTAACTCTTGAATACATCTAGTAAATTATTGTTAGTAATTAAAATAGGTGCAGGGGGTGTGTCCCCTAGAGTGGATAAATCATACGTAGAGTTTCCATCATGACCACCCCTTAACCTAGTTTAAACTTGTGTTTCATCATTGATTCTTGGAAATACTCTCATTCCCATTTAAAATATAATTGATTCCTATGTAGCTATTCACTAAACCTATTGTTAAGTTATTCTACCTTCCCTTCAACAACATCTTTATTATGTCTCCATTATGTTCCCTCATCTCTTTATATGGCAGTCTCTAATTCCCAATTGGTCTCTATGATATTTTTAGTTCTTTCATTTACTTCAATCTCTTTTGGTGGTTTTTGACCTTCAAATTTGATTTCTTCTTCTAGAGGTATAGTTACTCTCATTCTCTTTGTATCTTCCCATCTTGTCCTACTTGTAGCTACATGTGGCCCTTCATCTTCTTCATATTTATTTTCTTGTTCTATCTTTTCTATTTTTATGGCTCCCTTTGAAGCCCCAGAAGTATTTTATCATCTTTCTTCTCTATTTTATCCATTATCTCAGTTTTGGTTTAGATTCTTTGCTTCAAATATTTTTTATTAAGCTCCCTTAGGCTTGTATACCCATAGTGTTTTGCATGCCAAATCCATGTTGGTTGGAATCGACACCATAGCCTTTTACACAACTAGCCTTTTTAACAACACAAAAATTTGCTTCAAAAATTTAACTCTGATCCCTCTAAAAGTATATAGTAGTCTTCACCCAATGGTCAATCACATGGATCTATTCAATGTCTAGGTTACACAATTGTTTCAACTTTTCTTCACTCCACACAAAATGGTGTGTTTTACGAGGTCTAAAGTAATATTATTCGAGTCTAGATGGCCATGCTACTACCAAATCAAATAACTCACACCAAAATATTTCATGTATTTATCCATGGATATGATTATAAATAATCTTATCGATAGTAACTCTTATTCTTATAAATTATTCCTTTGTGATCTCACATATATTCATATCTAGTGAATTCTTAAGGTCCCTTTGACTAGGCAACCATTTGAACATATTCAAGTCCTAATATTGAAACCCTTATTAGCAACGGTCCCTAGAATATCTCATAAAGATATGTTATATGTTTAAGGTTGTGAACATTGTAACATGACACTGAATTAAGCTATGAATTACAAACTAGATTAAAGCTAAACTTTTTGTAATATCATACACATAATTTTCTTCTTATTTGTGATAGGTGTATATGTACTTATTATCATTATTTTTATTTTATGAATTCAAACTTAAACATTATTGGAGAATCCATTCATTTACAAGGAAGATATAATTAACTCATTATATATATATATATTTATATATATATAAAGTTTAAGAGATGTTTTACGGAAGGATACAAATTCAATATGTTTGCTAAATTTTTTTAACTAATATTTCAATCTTCAAATGCATGATATATATAAACTGCAAAGAGACTATGGTTCTTCATTTTCTTATAATTTATTTCATGTACTGAAATATTTGAGATACCCATTAAAAATATCATATGTTTCATAAACCAATATTAATCCATATTTTGTACCAAATTTGCCACAATGTACACTTGTGACATGTTCAAACTTACAAAAATGTATGCAAATTATGCTTCACATCTTCCTTTTAACATGTTTCTAACTCATAGAAAACCAAATATTGCTTATTAAGTTTTTCTTGTTTCAGGGCATATGTCTAAATTATCTGAGGTTCATATGAATGCAGCCAAGAAGATATTGAAGTGTGTGATAGGTACTATCAATTTTGGTGTTCATTATTATGCTATTGAAAATATTGAAACTTGTTGGTTTAAGTGATTCTAATTGGGAAGGTAATTTAGATGACTAAAATTCAATATTCAAAAATTATTTTTCACTCCGTTTAAGTTTGGTTAATACATCTCAAATAAATAATGTTCAATTACCTTTTCACTTACAAAAGCATGAAGGGAAGAATGTTGGATAAGTATTGTTGAGCATTATTTTTTAGTATATTTATTAGAAAAGAATAAAATCATATAATAAATATTGGATAAGTAATGTTCAATTACCCAATGTCAAAGGGAAAAAATAAATTTACATAATGAATATTAAGTAGAAAAAACAATTTTGTTTATATATTAAAAAATATATTATATAAACTGATAAAAAAAAAAATTGTACATCCAACTTATTAAACAGTTCAATCTTAAATAAATTTTCATTTGAAAGGATATAAACAGCAGGTGAGAACAACATACATGAGTTCACGATTTTTTGTTTTCACTGAAGGGAGAAACATCTAAATTTTTTCAAGAAAATAGTGCATCGGTTGGAATGGGTCCATGGATAAATTGACCTTTTTCGGTGTAGTTCCAAAGTCCATTGGGTATCCATTCCACTGAATTCCTCTCAAAAAAATTCCACTAAATATAAAAGGAGTACTATGTTTTTTGACATCAGTGATTGATCGATTTTATTTAACAATCAGTGAGTATTTATCTCCATCCTATTCTCTACTAGAATAATTAAAAGGTTTATGCAACTAAAGATAAATGTTTATGGGTTACGTAGTGATTACTCCCTATTTCTATTGTGTTAATTTCATAAAAATAGTAATAAAAATTGTGTTACAACTTTCGAATTTAACACAATATGTGAAATATGAAATAGTTTGTTATATACATTTATAAATTGTAATATTGTTATGAATTTAGGATAATAACTCTATTTTATTCTTAAGATTAATTTCTATGTGATACTGTATTTTTTATGATGATATACTTTCATACAATCTATCTTTTTCATGAAATATTTAATGTATTTTTAAAAATATATTATTTTTTGTATTTTAAATAATTTATTTGAGCTAATTACAATCAATATTTTTAAATGATTATTTTTAAATAAATAATGATATATGTTGAAGAAGAAATAAAATCAAATCATGGCAGTAAAAAAAAAAACTTAAACGTGTTCTTAAACATTTACATATATGTGTGTACATGTGTAGATTATTTTCACAATTGAAACCTTATGATTGGTTACAACCTGAAAGAAAGCAATAGTACCTGCGTGGACTAAAAATATAAGGTAAAAAAGACAGAGTGAAGGTGCCTTTAAATATCCACTCAGCTTGTGAGAAACATTGTTTTTACTTTGCCTTTGATGAAATGCATATACATGCCTCAATAAAAGCTGAAGAAGGATAATCTGACAAGAAATGTGCTCTGCGAGAAGTAGACAGCAAAGGAATACACTACTGAATTTTAAAATGTAACACAACAGAGGGAGTGGATTTACCTTTACCAATTGAAAAGCCTGGCAAACAGAACTGCTATAACACTGTCCATCACTTGAAAGTATTTGATCCTCCACCTCACCTTTAATGTAAGTATCATCACCACTGTTGAAAATCCCATTCCAACCGACAACCCAACACTCATCCAATACCATACAAACCATTTATCTGTTTCTTCCTCAACATCCATGGTGGGAGGAGGAGAAAGTTGTGCATGAGGCCGAGAACAGTTCCTTTCTAGCGGACATCCCCACAGATTTGGATTTCCTAAATATGATGAATTTTCAAATGTTACCATTTGACCTCCTTCCTCTGGTATTCTTCCTGAGAGGTTGTTGTAAGACAAATTTAGAAATGCCAAATAATTGAGAAGACCAACCTGTGACGGAATTTGTCTTGAAAAATTGTTGACTGAGAGGTCTAGCGATTCCAACTGCCCTAAATATCCCACACTTTCTGGAATAGGCCCACTCAGAGTGTTCATGGAGAGGTTTAGAATCCTCAGACCTTTAAGATTTCCTATTGCAGGCGGAAGATGGCTACTCATTCTGTTATTTGACAAATCAATCGACGTCAAGCTAGAGAGTACGTATTCGTAAGGCCTTTCTGCTCCCTTGTTACTTAGAACTAAGCCATCCACATAGTACTTACGATAATAAATTGCAGAAATATTATCTCGAACCTTGTACCTGCTTTGTTGTACTTGGGCCATGCCTGAAAAACTGAAGTATGCATCCGGGATCCCACCAGACAGAAGATTTGACGAAAGGTCTAGAATTAGGAGCTGACGCATTTGGCCGATCGGCAAAGGAAGTTTGCCTTTGAAATTGTTGGATCTCATTACGAGAACTTGCAGACTTGAAAAATCAGCGATCCAATCTGGGATGCCCCCTGACATATTGTTTTCTCCGATGTCCAGAAACCGTAACTTCAACAAATTCCTTAAGAGTCGGAGGAAAATGTCCCTGCAGCTTGTTATTTCCTATGCGGAAAGACTCGAGAGAAGTCAAGTAGCCGAACTCCTTAGGAATCTCACCTTCCAAATGATTATCTGCAATATTTAAGATTCTCATCACATCTATCGTGGCCAGATTAGCAGGAATATCTCCATACAAACTATTATTTTGTAAGCGCAGCACCTCAAGGCGTGGAAAATCACGCAAAGTGGTGGGAATATTGCCTGTAAACCGATTTCCTGTTGCATAAAGGAAGAATAGATTTATTGTAGAAGCCACCAAAGCTATGATAACGAGTTCTTCTCTGTGAGAGAATATCAAGGTGAAATCCCTTGATAAATGAGTTCTTCTCTTTGAGAGAAGTTCAAGGTGAAATCCCTTGATAACGAGTTCTTCTCTATGAGAGAAGTTCAAGGTGAAATCCCTTGATAAAAAGTTCTTATCTGTGAGAGAAGTTCAAGGTGAAATCCCTTGATTCCACCCTCTAGAAGAACCATGTTGGATATCATGTAAAGTGATGAACACTTGTACATACTATGCATTGTTGTAGCCATTGTGGTTGACATCATGATAAGGTGATATGTCTTATGCAGCTGAAAGTATCCTCCCTAGCTGAGAGAGAGTGTTGATGTTGAAGGAGCAGCGTCGGGCTCCCACTTCCAGCCCAACTTATTGTATTATTTAAGACATTATTTGTTTGGTGGAGGCCGACAGGGAAATTGAAGAGATGCGTCTATTTCCTCTCACTTGTATATATATAAAGTGATTTCTCATTGTTCAAAAAGAAGAAAGAAAGATAATTCATTGAAAAGCAGATTGCTATTCTTATTATTCAATATATAAGAGATATATTGTTGCTGGGTTTTTCCCTTCAAGTTGGAGTGTTTCCCCAAGGTATATTGTTGTGTTCATTGTTCATTGTGTTGCATTTTCTGATTGTTTCAAATCTGATCATAAAACTAACATGGTATTAGAGTGTGTTTGAAGAAGATCGTGATCAGAATTGTCAATATAGCAATACTATATTGTATATACCAAATATATGGACAACTGATCTGATATCCTTATACTGTGAACAGCATGAATCTGACCTTGTCTACAAATCAGCGTTACATGAATCACAAATGTCGAATAAAGGGGACTACGTTCTCATCAACACTTTTGAGGAATTGGAAGGAAAAGAGGCCGCAATGGCACTTTCCATTAATGGATGTCCATCTGTGGCAATAGGTCTTGTATTTCTTCCAAATGTTTTACAAGGGAAGGACGTCTCAAACCAGAGCAGTATGTGGGATGAAGACGAAAGCTGCCTGGAATGGCTAGACAAGCAACGACTGGGCTCTGTGTTATATGTTTCGTTTGGCAGCTTGGCGATGAAATACCAAGAGAAGTTAGAAGAGCTGACGTTTGGGTTGGAAGGGAGCAGGCACGCATTCCTGTGGGTTCTCCGCTTAGACATAGCTGAAAGAAAAACTGCTATTTTGTTTGAGTTTTTTGAAGACCGAACCAGAGATCGGGCATTGATTGTGAGTTGGATGCCACCTGAAGGTGCTTACGCATCCTTCGGTGGGGGGATTCCTTACGCACAACGGATGAAATTCTACATTGGAGAGTATTAGCATGGGAGTGCCCCTGTTAGGTTGGCCCTATTACGGCTATCAGTTCCTTAATTGCAGATTCGCTAAAGAGATATTGAAGGTTGGTTTGTATTTTAAAGACATGAATGTGGACGACAGCAGGTTGGTGAGAAGGGAAGAGGTGGAGAGTGCAGTGAAGAGAATGATGCAGAGTGAGGAGCTGTGGAACAAGGCAGTTGAGCTGAAGGAGGCAGAAACCAAGGCAGTGATGGCGGGAGATATGTCCCGCGAGATGAACGGTTTGGGCACCTTAAAATGTCTGATTTCTTAGCCGATGAACTTAAGTCTCTGGCTCAGTTTTTAGTGCCTGAATTCAAATCACTCTTCGACTCTACTCCAAATGAGTTTGACTCTTTTGAAGACATTATGAAGCTATATACAAATGGATTAAAGTTGACTGAGAAATATATTCATGAACCTGCAAAGTGTTGCATATCTCTGGAGCTCTTTAAGGAAGTTTTCAGAACAGATGGTGAAACTCTGTTCAAGTATCCTTTACCACAAGTCATAGCGACTGACGAATTCGCATGGAGAAAAGATGTAGAATTCGCTCGGCGGATGCTCTCTTATGTCAACCCTATTCTTATAAGGCGTCTCCAAAATTTTCCTCCAAGAAGTAAATTGTTGGACCCGGAATTTTATGGCCCCCAAACTAGCTCTATGACTGCCGATCAAATAGAAAAGAACCTTGATGGCCTTACAGTGGAGAGGCCCTGGAAAAATAAAAATAAACTGCTCATTTTGGATCACCACGATAGCTTCATGCCATATCTCAACCGGATAAATGCTCTATCAACAAAGGCCTATGCTTTTCGTACAATTTTGTTTGTCTGCAAATATGGTACATTGAAGCCGATTGCCATAGAGCTGAGCCTACCATTTGCACAGGGTCGACCCTGGTTCAGAAAAGTGCTTAGTCATGCAAAGGAAGGGGCACAAGGAGCACTGTGGCAGCTCGCTAAAGCTTATGTCACAGTCAATGATTTTGGTTATCATGAGTTGATCAGCCACTGCTATGCCATATCAACAATGCCAAGACATTCACAATTTTGTTAAAAGTTTCATTCAATGAAGACCAGATTCAAAAACATGAGTTGGGCTTGTTGTTTACTAGGCTGAGGACACGCACAACCATGGAGCCCTTTGTCATCGTCACAAACAGACACCTGGGTACCCTGCATCCGCTTCATAAGCTACTAAGCCCCCTTTTTCGTAACACAATGAACATCAATGCTCTGGCTCGCCAATCTCTCATAAATGCAGGTGGAATGATTGAAATAACAATTTTCCCACAAAAGTATTCTATGGAAATATTTGCTACACCTTACAAAGACTGGAGGTTTGACGAAGAAGGCTTACCGTCTAATCTCCTTAAAAGGTATTAATCAAAGCTGCTTAAATTTATTTCTTTTAAATGTGAGAATGGAAGAGGTGGAGAGTGCAGTGAAGAGAATGATGCAGAGTGAGGAACTGCGGAACAGGGCAGTTGAGCTGAAGGAGGCGGCAACCAAGGCAGTGACGGTGGGAGGTTCTTCTTTTACAAACATCACTAGATTCATTCAAGATATGCAGAAAAAAAGAAGAAGCAAAAACAGCTTGGCCATACATGCACGTGCCAAACGAGTAGGCTGAGTTTAACGAATTCACAATTGCCATTTGTACATGATTCTTCAAGCTTGTGTGATCTTTGGCATCGAAGGTTGGCTCACCTATGCTTTCAGGCTCTACCTATCATGGAGAAGATGGTCACGGGTCTTCCAAAATTCAACCAGGGGCATGAAGGTACCTGCAAAGGTTGTGCCATGGAATCTAAAGAAGTACTTGAGAGGTTCAAAGAGTTTAAAACTCATGTAGAGAACTTATCTGGGAAGAGAATCAAAGGTCTGATACCATGTTGGTTCATGGACCAGCTAGGACTCGAACCTAGGACCTTCCATAACGCTGCTGGAGTGCTCTACCACTGAGCTACTGGTCCCTCTTAGACCAGTCCATCTTTGGTCCGAGTGTGGCTTAACACCAACACCCCCCCTTAAGCCACACCTCTTGTGTGCTTGGGGCTCCTAGCCTGAACCTGGCTCTGATACCATGTTGAGACATGGACCAGCTAGAACTCGAACCTAGGACCTTCCATACGGTGCTGGAGTGCTCTACCACTGAGCTACTGGCCCCTCTTGGACCAGTCCATCTTCGGTCCGAGTGTGGCTTAACACCAACACTCAATTTATTCATAGACAGGTCCAACACATGTAGTCTGCTCAAGCTAGGAGAAAAATGACCTTCCAAATGATTGCGGGACAGTTCTAGGCTTATCAAATCTGATGAAAATTCCCATAACCAGGAAGGTAGATCTCCCTCAAGTTCGGTCCCTGATAAATAAAGTTTGGAAAGCCTGAATTGAGTCGAAATCCAGCCTGGAATTGGGCCTCCAATTTTACATCCTTGCAAAGATAGATACCGCAGTTTGAATGGGGGAATCCAAGTTGACCTACTGTTGATACTCAACCTGCTGTCAGCCAAATCCAATGATATCATCTTAGAACTATTCTAAAAAGGAACATGATTAAAAACAGTTCCAAGCATCTTGTTGTTCGATAGATTGAATTCCTGAAGAGATGATGGGAGTGAAAGCGAGGAAGGAATACTTTCATTCAACTGGTTGTTGCTCACATCAAGATAAGTAAGGGAATTCAAGTGAGCAAATGACAGGGGAATGCTTCCACTCAATTCATTATAATCTAATTCTAACTCGACTAGGAAAAATAGATTTACAATAGAAGCAGGCATTTGACCGCTAAGCCTGTTGGATCTCAGATCTATGTAAGAAAGATTGATATGAAAACCCAAACTAGGTGGTATTGTACCTTCTAGTAGGTTGTGCTCAAGGTTTAAATAAGAAAGACTTCCGAATCGAGCATGCATATGCCACAAAGGAGGTATCCTACCCGTCAGCTGGTTAAATGAGAGATCTAAATGTCTAAGACTGGTGACATTTACAATAGTCTTGGGAATGGTTCCAACTATGCTATTATCCGAGAGGTCAAGGTATGTGACAAGCGGAAATATATTTCCAATAGAGGAAGGGATTTCACCACTAAACCTGTTGGAGCTAAGATCTACATATGTAAGATTGATATGAAAACCCAAGCTATATGGTATTGCACCATCTAATTGGTTGCCCTCAAGATTTAAATAAGATAGACTTGGGAAGATCGGCGTATGCATATACAAAGATGGTATCCTACCCATCAATTGATTAAGCGAGAGATCTAAATGTCTAAGACTAGTGAGATTAGCAAGAGTCCTGGGAATGTTTCCGACAATTCTATTGTAGGAGAGGTCAAGGTATGTGAGGAAACGAAGCTCTGTTAAACTATTAGGCATAGATCCTTTTAACGAATTGTGACTCAGATCAAGTGAAGTTAGTTTTGGTCATATTTCCAGTCCAAGCAGGTATTTCCTCAAAGACATTACCGCTCAAGTCAAGAAAATCCAGGGACGAAAGCATGGACAAAGAAATAGGGATGGTGGAACCTGGCAGACCACATCGAGACAGATCTAGATGTTTAAGCTGTGAGAGACTACCTATCATACTCCCCAGACTCATATCAGTACCATTTAGATTTAATCCACTTAATGAAAGATATTTTAGTGACGACAGACTAGCCAACCACTCTAGACTCACATTTGTTAACTGAAAGCCATGGAGATCCAACTTGGAGACAGGCCTGCCAATCTCCATTTCATCACACTCAACACCACTCCATCTGCAACACTCCTCTCCCTCCGACGACTTTTGCGCTTCGTAGTTTTCAACTACCCTGTCCCTGAAACTCAAGTGTGCTTTCAATTCGTGGGGAGGGCATCCTTCGAGACACAAAAATAAAAAGATGGCAAAGAAAGCAGAGTAAAGGGGAATGAGGTTACACAAACCGTTCATGGGAGCCATTATCATCTTGATTGCAGAACAATTTCCTTCCCTTCCGGAACATCGTTTCAGTAGCTTGCATACTCCTGGATTTCTTTTATTGCGAGTATTGCCGTGTCAATTACGAAGAAAAGAAAAATAACATCGAAGTCCGAGTTCGACACGGCACGCCATCAATGAATTGAAAAAAGGACGACTTGGCATTGACTTGAGAATTAATACTAAACTTGTTAAACGCAAACGAGGAAAAAAGATGTCTGACATAACTTATTAAACCAAATTGTCATATCACTTAGAATTGACTAAATTGCGATAACTTCGGGAAGAAACTTTCAAATTCTACCCCACGACTGTAAAAAAAAACTACTTTTATTATTCTCCAATAGTGACTATGTTTTAGGACTAACATAATTACTTTTAAATGGGAACATACATAAGAAAAAGGAGATTAAATATAGGAGTTAATTTATGCGTGAGTAAAAGGAGAGAAAACATAAAAGTTTATTTGTTGAGATTTTTTATTTAAATATGTATAAGGTAAAAAAGATAAAAATCAAAGAGTTTAGTTGTGGAGATTTTTCTTGACAATTCATAACAACTTATGATTAGGGGAAGGGGACCACTTGTTGATGTGTTAATCGTTGTAATTGTAGTTGTGACCTCTTTCTCTAGTCGTGAATTATTAAGATTTATTTAATTATGTGCTATGGGTTGTATAATTATTATAAAAGTTACTTATATATTAGTGTTGGACCATTCATTTTTTGAATATGATATTTATTAATATAAATATCATTTTCAAATTAGAATATAACTTCTAAAAAGTTACATGCTTTACTAAGCATTTGAAGGTATAAACATTTTAAAAACACCAACTTAAAAAATAAATTGAGTCTCGTGACTTCATTTTAGGAATCCTAATTGTAAGTTACACAAGATAAAATATAAAATATCTAGAGATTTATAATATTATAATTGGTCCACTTACATTGTATTATATCCTATCTTATTCAAAATTCAAACATTTGGCTATAACTTTTGACTCCATCTACCTCATTTAATACACATTACCTATAAAAAAGAATGAAAATGTAAGCCTCACTATTCACTATCCATTGAGAATTGAAAATTCAAATTTCAAGGTATGTTTTTGACATACAATGTGTCTATAATTGACAAAAAATTGATGACAAACAAAGTTCTTCACCGTTCGAGTTACATAAAAAAATTTCATTTGGCAGAATCGATAGAGGAATGAAGGGATGGAGGGAAGAATTTGATATGTGCTACTTGTTCACTTTTTTTTTGCATGCATTCTCATCTGACTAAACATTTACTGGTACTTGAATAGAATAACATAGTTATTATTCATATGTTTTCCATTCATTATGCTATGTTATTTATTCAATTTGAACTCGAGATGGAAACATGTGGCTTATTAATGTAGAATTCATGACCATTTTTCACATGGCTAAGCGGGCTTTTATCCATTACCGTGGTAAGTTAATGTCACCATGTGTGCCAAAAATGTTTCAGGTTATTAATATTTTGTCATGGTTGTTATGGTTCTTATGCCTTCTATGTTCTTTTCTACTATGTTCCTTATATGTTTATGATTTTTATGTCATGCTTTCTTTGTTCATGTTTTCTTTTTACCTAGCTCAATGGAATTTCATCCATTAATGTGGAAATTTAATGCCATCTTGCATGCCACTTATCACATTCTCTCCCTACCTTGTCACATACCTCCTACTTTAAAATAGATGAAACCTACCATAAAGTTCTCGACCATGATGCATTAAACATGGAAATTTTAATCAATAGAATGTAGGGATGAAAACATACACACAAGTGTGTTATCTATAATCAAACCCACAGTAGTGTTTTATTTATTTTTATTAAAGTTTAATTTAGGTAAAATTAAAGTGAATGTAAAGGTCTATTTGGTCAAATGAGACAAATGAGAGTATGCACCAATAATGAACTAAATCAAGAATGAAATCAAAAGACAAATATTAACGAGATGAGCAAAATGGAGAAAGCCAAATATCCATTAAGTGAGAAATATCCTCAAATGAAGTGTATATATAAAAGTGTTGACTAACTCCTCCACAAATGGTGGTCAAAGACCCCCTAGAATAGAAGTGCAATCCCTCTATAAAAAGTGGTCAAAAGAGCTTGAAATAGTGGTGTAACTCCTCCATAAAAAGTGGATAGAGGAGCTACAACCTAGTCTTCTGGTCAAACCTATGACACCTATGACACATTAACTCCACCTAAGTAAAGCATGTCCATAAATTTAGGAAAACTCTAAGTGAAAAATATATAATTATCAAATAAATTTAGAAAAATAAATACCTACACTAACACCCACCCATAAGCACAACTTAGGTATGTAGTGTGAAATAAAAATGTGTCATAATAACTTGGCTTGATCAGGTACCCATATAAAAATTAATCTCTCATAAAGCAAAGAAAAAAAGAAAACTCATAGCACCCCTCCCACCAAAAATAAATAAAAAAGAGAGACATAGAAGAAGTGAAGAGGCCAAAAGGCCCCCACTAAAGATGATGATATTATTTATGTAGACTGCACCCCAAGAAGAGCTCATAGATGAATAAGCTTGATCTTGGTGAACAGTTTAGTAAAGATATCTGCATCTTGCTTTGAAAACTTTAACAATCTAAAGTTGATGACCTGACCATGAATAATCTTCCAAATAAAATGCATGTGAATATCAATATGTTTATTCTGCTCGTATTGAACAAGATTTTTGCATATCTGTACAATACTCTGGTTGTCACAATAGATGATGGTGGGCTACCTAATTGGAATGCCAAAATTGGATAGAATCCTTTGAAGCCAAATAAACTTAGTAGTTGCATTAACATCTCCCTTGTACTCTACCTCTATGGATGATATAGCAATAGCATTTTTCTTCTTGCTAGACTAATTGATAGGATAAAAACCCAAAGAAAAATTGTAACCTGAGGTGGACTTGAGATCCTGAGTATCGCCAGCCCATTTTGAATCTAAAAAACCAACCGAGTCAATCTCTGTGCCAAATTTGTACTAAATTCTAAATCTATAAGAGCCCTAAATGTAGTGCAATATCTACTTGGCTACTTTCTAATGTAGGTCATGAGACTCTTGCATGAATCCTAAAATAATACCTACTCCATATGAAATTTTAGGCATGGTATGAGTTAGATAAATGAGGCTACCAAAAATCTATTGATATCAAGTGGCATCAACCAAATGTGTAGAACAATGAACCTCACATTTGACTCTTGATATAAAAGGAGTCAAATATGGCTTACAATTAGCCATGTGAAATTAAGCCAAAAGATCGAGAGAATACTTGGGTTGTGCAAGTGAATCCATGAATCAGATTGTGAAATCTCAATGCCGAAGAAATGAATAATAAACCCAAGTTTGTCATGTAAAATATGTCCTATAGATTTATCTTCACCTTCACAATAGACAATGAAGAAGTCTTGATGATCAATAGATCATCAACATTAAAGACCAATATTAGTAAAGAATCATCCTATCACAAAAAGTATACATTAGGGTCTAAATGACACTTGGTAAAACCTAAATTAAGGAAGAATGAATCCATCTTGGCATACCCAGCTTGAGGGGCCTATTTGAGGCCATAGATGGATTTTTTAAATCTATAAACTAAGGATGAATCTTGAATAAAACCAAATAGATACTCCATGTATATCTCCTCCTCAAAGTCTCCATGAAGAAAGACACTCTTCACATCTATCTGGTGTACAACTCAACTATGTGTTACAACTATAGCTAGTGTGAGTCATATTGAAGTCATATTACAATAGGTGTAAAGGTCCTAAGTAATCAATGTTAGATACCTATAAAAAACCCTTGGTGACTAATCACTCCTTGTACTTATCGACTGACCCATTTGATACATTCTTTGTATGATATATCCACCTACATCGAAACATGTTCCTTCCTTTAGAAAGTGAAGCCAAATCCCAAGTGTGATTTTTGATCAAAGATGAATATTCTTCCTACATAGCACTATCCCACTCAGGTATGCCTGAGGCCTCTCAGAATGGTTTAAGATCTAAAACTGAAGTAAAGAAAGCATATGGAACACTTTGATAATATACTTGAGTAAATATATCATCTACTAGATCCCCTGCTCATGTACCTGCACTTTGAAGTGTATGTTTGGCCTAAAGGGGCTCAAATGTGGGTGAATTAGGTGATGGTTAATCATCCTTTGAATCATGATTAGAGGTATATGTAGAAGACTGCCCATCACTGCTCTCACTATCATAATTGGAAGAAGAAGAAAACCCTAGCTTAGGAACCTACTCTAGATGATTCAAGTCTGAATAAGAATCATAAAATATAATTGAATCTAGTAGAAGAGAAGAAGTGACATGTCTTGAATATTTGAGACTCTCCTGAAAGTGAATACATATATTTATGAATAACTCATGTGTGGTTGGATTTAGAAGGCAGTACCCTTTGACACCATCTACGTAGCCTGAAAAGATGCAAGGATTGGATTGAGGTTATATAGCTTTGCATATCTTCTTTAGTATACATGCCATAACTTGAGATTCAAAATCCCTAAAGTGCTCAACTTCAAGTTTCCTTCCATGCCAATATTCAAAGGTTGTTATGCCTTTCAAAGTTTTATGTGGAATCTTATTTTTAATAAAACAAACATAATTAATGGCTTTGGCCTAATACTGAGGTGCCAAGGACTTAGAGTGAAGTATATAGCTAGACATCTCTTTTAAGGATATGCTCTTACATTCTGTAAATTCATTTTATTAAGGATTGGAAATAACTATCCACTACACATCAATCCCCTCTTTGGTTTAAAACTGCTCAAATCTATTGTTGATATATTCACCCCCATTTCAGTTTGAAGAACCTTATTTCTCATATTGTTTCTCAACAAGTGCCTTGAATTCTTGATTTTTTCAAACACTTCTGGCTTTTACCTAAGAAAGGAGACCCATATATATCTCGATAAATCATCAATAAAAGAGAGAATGTACTTAGTTCTTGTAAAATATATACTAGGAAAAGGCCTAGATACATCATCATGTACTAGCTCAAATAATTTTGATGCCCTCCAAACTTTGGGTTTGTCAAATTTTGCTTAGGGATAATTTCTAAGAGTGCAACCCTCATAAAATCCCTTAAGGAATTGGACTCGAGGAAAACCTATGATCATGTCATTTTTGCAAAGTTATTCAAGGTAGCATTAGTTAAGGTGGTCAAACCACTCATACCATAATATGTTAATTTCATCTAAATGAGTTAGTAATGTAATCAAAGAAGAATTAGGTAAAAAATGTGAGAAGGTATATAACTTGGATTGGTGAGTTTCCATACCCATTGCCACTATAGAAGCACCATGCAAATCCCTGATGATAATTAAATTTGATAAAAATTCAACCCTCATATCTTTGTTGATATGAGTGATGTGATACACTGATAAGAGATTGGTTAAAAGGGAAGGGACACTTAGAAAATTATTAAATGTTCCTCTTTCCATTTAAATAGACCCTCCCCCTATAATGGGTACAAAATCATCATCACCCAAAATGATAGAAGACATGCTACACGGCTTTAAGGTAGAAAACTCAACTATTGAAGAGCCTATGTGGTGAGAAGCACCTGAGTCAATAACCCATGAAGATGTTGAAATTTCAACTAATACATGAGCCTTAGCCTTTTATTTTTTTTTCCACTTGCCCTTTGCCTTATTAAAATTTTGGGTTGATGAATTTTGCTTGATAGATTCAGGAACGGCTTTGTTGTTCTTCTTTAAGAGATGAGTTAGGTGACCTATTTGCTTTTTTATGCACTTCTTTCCATCATGCCCATTTTTATTATAGTAGGAACACTTAACCTTCTCTTTCTTAGGTTTTCCAGTCAAAGAGGAGGCTTCAGTGTTGGTTTTGGTAGAAATTGATTCCTTCTTCTTCTCTTGATTTTGTTATTGTTATTCTTCTCTTTGTTTCAAGTGTTTGCTTTCCCATTGCTAGAAATTAGGGCTTGAAGATTTGTGGACTTCGATGTGCCCATTTTATTTAACTTGTCTTTCTCTCTAGTTAATTCACCAATGAAAGCATCTAAAGGGGGCATTTTCCATCTAGTACCCAAATCACTTTTAGTGGCATGGAAAGTGGAGAAAAGATTGAATAGTCAGGACCTAGTTTAGAGAGTATAGAAAGAATAAGTTGGTCATATTATTTCTTTATCCCACATTGTTTCAACTGCAATCTCAAGAGCTTGAACTTAGTGAAGAAAACTTGAAGGGTGTCAAAGTTGTAAGGATTTAGGCTAGTGAGTTCATTATCTAGATTGTGACCTCTCATCACATCTTGTTTCCCAAATAGTTTACCTAGAATGGTACATACATCATGAGGTGATTTAGTAGGATTTAAGTGAAATAAGAGATTAGGTGCTACATTAAAATATAATATCCCATAGGTTTCATCACTACAAATATACTATTTAACTATCTTTGCATCTATGTTAGGCTTGGCTTCATCACCCATGGTTATCCTATATAAACCCTTACTCCTTAGAATGATTGTCATCTTGATTTTCCATTCAGGATAGCTAAAGAGAGTTAGTGGGTAAATTGAAATTGAATCTATTAGTGTAGAATTAAATTGTATTAGTAGTGTAAGTTATAGTTATTGCATAAATGAAAGTGCAAGTGAAAATAGAAAGTGTGATGCAACATAAGTACCCCCTAAACTATCAATATAAAAGAGACACCCAAATATTTAAAATGCATGCTTAAACGATGTTGAACATAGATGATAGTACATCTAGAGTGATCAGTGTGAGTGTAAAAAAAACAAGATTTACAAACAAAAGAGGATGTCAGACTCAACCGATAATGAGTCCAAGGAAGCAAGTATAATAGTGAACAAATGAGAGAGATATACTATTTTAAATGCAAGGGGATTTAGCCAACTACTAAACTAGGCCTCACTATTTGGTGTTTATCTGGAGAAAATGAAAAGAGTGCCCTCAAATAATAATAAAATTTCCATCTCACGATTACAAAGATATCATTACAACAATTTAAAAAGTTACAATCTAATGTTTTTATTCAAAAAATAAAAAACCTTCCTTAATATTGTCCCCATTAGTGCTTTTATAATAAATTCTTCATTTGAAAAAAATAACTTTCCAAATTACTAGAAATAATATTGAAAGTCAACAAAACATTTGATTCATTGAAAATGTTTTATAGTTTTAAAAAGGTGATTTCAAACTTGAAAACTTTCCCTCCCAAATGAAAATAAAAAATCAACTTTTAATTGTTAATACCATAAATGGCTCAAAAAAATGGTTTTTGTGGTTGATTTTATGATGAGGGAAATAAAAGCTGAGGTTTTAAATACCTACATGAACTTGTAAGTAGTCAATTGTGGAAGGAAGACATGTGTCAAATGGGGTCTCATTGTGCAATAATGGTGCCATAGAGACTAATTATGAAGTGCCTAAAACCAACACACATGGTTTTGAGCCTAAGAGCTTTCTCACCATTATGCACGATGGAGGTTGGTAGTCTATACCAATATTTGTATGTGAGTGAAATGGAGAAGATGAAGTGGTTTATAAGAAAGTCGAGTGCAGGCTATGAAATAGGCCAAATGACATCAAACTAATTCATAATCAAATGAGCCAAGGAATTGATTGACATGGGAATACCACATGCCTTTATTGATAAATAGCTACCACAATCACTTCACGCTTTCAAAAATCTTCAAATTCCTCCTAGAAACTAGATACTAGAGTGACAAGGATTTATTTGAATGTAAGTTGTTTTGGAGGCCAAGTCTAACCCTTATTAGATCCATCAATGGTTAGAGAGTAAGAAAGATGCATGCAAACACATGAAAATCGATCTAATAATAGAGACCTCCTCTAAAAATAATAATACCACTAGATTTAGGAAAATTAACCCCTTACAATTTCAAGAAAGACACCTAAATTTTTGTTAAACCCTATAAAAAATTGCCTTACAATACAAGTAAAAAATTATAGATTTCAAATGAAAGCTTAACAACTAACAAGACCAAAAAAATGTTTACTAGGTTGGATCTGATACCATATTGGATTTTGATCTAGGTTCGGTTAAAGTGATTGTAAATGTCCACTTGATCACATGAGACAAATGCGAGTACACACCAACAATGAACTAAAGTAAGAATGAAATAAAAATGCAAGTATTGCATGAGATAACTAAAATGGAGAAAATCAAATATCCATAAAGTGAGAAAGCTCCTCAAGTGAAGCATACATATAATGCTATTGAGTAACTCCTCCATAAATGGTGTTCAAAGACACCCTACAATAGAAGTGTAGCTCCTCCATTAAAGGTGGTCAAATGAGCCTAAAATAGAGGTGTAACTCCTCCACAGAAGGTGGATAAAGGAGTTACATCCTAGTATTTTGGTTAAGCCTATGACACCTATGACACACTAACTCCACCTAAGCAAGCATATTTTCAAATGTAAGAAAACTCCAAGTGAGAAAATATAATACTCCCAAATAAATAAATATGGGAAAATAATTACCTACACTAGTAGGTTTTGCTTTGCTATTATTGTTATTGTGCCTTCTTTATTTGTGTTATATACTTTATGCCTTTTCTATTCATGTTTTTTGATGCAGGCCTTCTACGTTCCTCAATTTTTGGGTATTCATCACTTTATGGTTTTTTTTCACGTGCTTTCACATATGAGTTAATGTTTACTGGTATTTTAATCACCTGACATGGTTGTTGTTCATGTAATTTCTATTTAATATGTTATGTTACTTATATATGCACTGCATTTTTATAGGGTTGGGCTTAGAATAGAAGACACATGGGTCATTAATGTGGAATCCACCATCATTTTACACATGGTTAGACAAGCTTTTCTCCATTACTGTGAAAAGTTAATGCTGCATTGTGCACCACAAATGTTCCTATTTTTCTGGTCTGTTTTATTTCTTCATGTTTTTCTTGCTTTCATTCACATATGATTAAGTGTTTAATGATATGTTAATGGAGTGATAGAACATTAAACTATTAAACATCTTTCCCTACCTTTTCAGGTTTGTCCTCCTCCAAAATGGATGAAAAATACACAAAATTTGTTGACCATGCATATTACACACAAAAATTTTAGTCAGTAGAATGGGGGAATGAAAGCATTCACATAGATGTGTTTCCTTACACATAGTTGATCCCATAATATTGATGTATGCCCTAAAGGTTTTCATTCACTTTCAAGACCATTCAATGTCACCCTATAATAGTGAACATTCTTTATAAACCCATTTATTATAGGGTAACTTTGATTGGTCCTTGTAGCGAACAAGAAATTGATCTCACTAGTACATTCTACAACCCTAGAAAAGGATTTTTATTTTATCTTTAGATTATAATATTGACATGTAATGCATAGATCAAAATATATATGGATCGTTAATATAAAATGATGGGCCATGTTGAAAGACAAGTGTGTCAACGACACTGAATATTTATTGGTATGTGGATGGAAGCCATGAATGTTTTCATTCACATACCAATAAAGGTCATTCTATCAAAAGTAATAATTTCATTAACATATCATTAAACATAAGCTCACATTTATTGAATAACATCCTTGTGTGAAATCATGTCATTATGCTTTTTGTATGTTGTTGTTATTGATAGTTTTCCCATTATATTATCAATATTGTTGTTAGTTTTTCAATTTTACTGAAATACATGCTTATGATACCATGTTGATATTTTATTCATTTACATGTTCAAAATTACAATTATTTTTTCCCGTACCTCTTGTTGATATGTTTCTGATTCTTTTTTCAATTACTTATATAATTTTTTTCACTATTATAGTTCACAATGAGGAATGCAAAGAAGAAGATGGCCATGTGGAATAATGAGGACAACAGAAGTAAAATTTGTTGAAGTTGTTGATGAAGAGGGGAAACCCATTGCAATTATAAAAGATAGCCAAGTAGAATGGCTCAAGGAGGGAGCACCAAATCTTGGCCTGAATCAAAAGGGGACATAAGTAAATCATAAAGGGATTCAAAATCCAAAATAATGTGCAGTATAATATATTGAAATGGAAAATAAAATGAGTAAAATATAGAGAATGATAGAAGGGAGAGGGAATTTGAGAACGATATGGGAATTAAGGGCTCGTATCATTTATACAACCTTGTATGCAAGAATGAGGAACATAAGATTCAAAATCCCTGAGGTTGTTGATGAAGATGTTAACAAAGAAGAGAACCATTATAAACATTGAAGGTGTTGTAGGTGTAATATCAAATACAAATGCAAATTCATCAAATAACTTAATCTACTGAAAATGCAACATTCAATTTCAACCATGATGGTTTAAGTCTATCTACATAAGAAAACTAGTTATAATGGGTGAGGGAGGGAACCTGAATCAAATGGGAACATCGCAAAATTGTAAACAAATTTAAAATTATTTAGTTTGATATGTAATGTATTGAACTGTATCAAAAAATGTAATGAAAGTAAATCTATTCAGTTTCATTATACTATAATTAATTTTATTTTTACGTCCACCATCAAACCTAAAAATGGATCATTAGCTTAATGAAAGTTAAGAAAGTTTCACCTAGAAGCAAACACCATATTTTTGTTCTCTGATCTTGACTTTGAGATCTATTATCATTATCTAAAGAAAACAAACATCAATAACACATATAAAAAATAGAAGTAATGTAAATTTGTGCATTGTAAATTTTGTAAGGTTATAAAATAAAACCAAATTGTACAAGCATTCCAAACTTTACGAACATATAATGTGTTAAGAATTACAATAGGAAAAATAATACCTCCACAAACATAACTAGTGTCAAGAAACACAATGTAGATAAAAACTTCCCAACTAAAGTATTCTAAATTATCAACAATATGTCACAGTGACATATAAATAACATTTCGGTAAATAATATTTGTAATTTTGAACATGTTAGTGAATAACACAATAACAAGAATTCATAATAAATATAATTAACTTTCATGGTTTCCATCTACATAGCAGTAAATATCCAATAATTTAATAACAACAAGATACAAAAATCAGAACAACATGATTTCACATAAATATTGTGTTTGATACATCTCAGTATACATTTACTATTATGCTAATGAAATTCTTATCTTTCATAGAATAAATAACATTTACTAGTATGTGAATGGAAACATTCATGGCTTTCATCCACATACCAATAAATATTTAGTGTTATTGACACACCTATCTTTTAACATGTCCCTTCATTTTATATTAATGAACTGTACATATTTAGAAATGCGCCTTATCAACATTATAAGCCAATGACATAAAAACAATTACATTCCATGATACATGAATGAGAGCCTTGATTTTGATACAAAGATAATAAATTTTACTACTTTGTGAATGGAAACCTTTAGGGATTCCATCCACATATTAGTAAATGGTATGTATTCCAAGCCATGTTGCACAGGAGGACATAAATGAATACAATATACATGGTAGCTTTACTTATATTAAATGCACATAGATATGAGCCATATTCCAACATGAATTTATAAAACATCCAAGATTTCATTTAAAATAACAAAAAATATAGAGTCGGATGGGAATGAAAATAGGGAAATGATGTGGGTTCCACTGTGTGAAATGTTTCATCCCTCCAACATGAAACTTCCTTTCATAATAATGATAGACGCATCTTCCAACATGTGCATATGATTTAGAAAACTAAATTAGTTGATAAAAAATAATAACATTTAATGCTATGTGAATGAGTACTTTGACAATGAATAAAAATGGCATGCACATAGAAAGCACAATTTCAATAGCAGGTAGGTGAAAAGGCAAAAAAAGCATAGTAGTGGGTTAAGTTACATGAAACATACTTGTGTGTAAAATTTAATCACTCCATTAACATATCAATAAATATTTACTCAGAAGTGATTGCATGAAAAAATAACAACTTTCGGGAAGGTTCTATGGCTATTTGGGGGAAGAACCATGCAATATTAGAAAATTTACCCACAACTTTCATTCCCATATGACTCAAAATTGGCTATCAATTAGAGGAGGGAGGTAGGAAAAAAGGTAGGGAGAGATGTTTACTGATGGCACAATAATAATAAAATCCATGTGAAAATAAAATAGAACATTGATGTGGGTTCAGTTGCATGTAACACATCTATGTGAGCATTTTTATACCTTCATTATGTTGACTAAAAATATAGGTATAATTCGACAAACTTGCCATGGTAATGGACAAAAACCCATCTAACCATGTATAAAATGATGATAGATTCCACATTAATGAGACACATGTTTTCGATCATGAGTTTAAATTGAATAAATAACACAACATAGTGAATGGAAAATATATGGGTAACAACTATGACAGTCCATTCACATACTAATAAACATTTACTCATATGTGAATGCAATCGAAAATAAAATATGAACAAAGAACACACAACAAAAAAATCTAGATTTTCCATTAAAATACCAACAAATTTGGAGTAAGATGTAAATGAAATCATGTGGATAATGTGGGTTTAAAATTGGGTAACATTTCATCACTCTAACAAGTGTCTTCCAACAAGGGTTTTGAAGGCACAATAACAATAACATGTGCATGAAAATAAAAATAACATAGTTGTAAGTTCATTAATAGACAACACACCTCTATGTAAAATTTACTCACTCCATTAACATATCAATAAATGTTTATTTAGCTATGAAGGCATGCTAAAAAATGAACTTTGTGTCTTTCAACCCATGTCATGTAGGGAAATAGAAATGTAACACAAAAATGAAGCAAACAATGACATGAAATCAGAAAAACATCTAATGCTTTCATTAAAATACTAGTAAATTTACAACAAGATTTGAATGAAAACATACTAACGATGTGGGTTCATAATTGGGTAATATTTCATCCCTCCAACAAGCATCTTTCAAAAAGAGCAATAAAGCTACAATAATAATAAAAGGCACGTGAAAAGAAAAAGAACATAATTGTGGGTTTATTAATAGGTAACACACCCCTATAAAATAATTTTATTGACTAAAAATAACCATGAACATAGAAGACATAATAAAAATAGTTTTTATGCCTCCATTCTGCCAACTAAAATTCCTCTGTGAAATGCTACATGGACAAGAACTTTCGAGTAGGTTCCATGGCCATTTGAGGGGAGAAGGTCTAAAAAAAGTTAAGGAGAGATGTTTAGTAGTGTTTCATCACTTCATTAACATAGTAGTAAATAATTAATCAGATGTGAAGGCACAAAAAAAGTGAAGAAAGAAAGTGTGCTAAGAAAAATGGGAACATATAAGACATATAATAAAAAACATGAACATACAAGGTATAATAACCATAATAGCCATTCAAAAAAATAAAATAATCTTGAACATTTGTTTGTGGCACGTAGGATGGCATTAAATTTAAATAGTAGTGGATAAAACATCGTAAAGCCTTGGGTAAATGGCAGTGGCTTCAACATTAACAACGCACACATCTTCCACCCTGAGTTCAACCCAACAAAAATGTGTTGCATATATAAATAACATAGTAGAGTGAATGGAAAACATGTGAATAATAACTATGTTAGTTCGTTAACATATTAGTAACCATTTACTCAGATGTGAAATCACACCAAAAAATCTATCATGTGATGAAAACCCAAAAAATTTGAGGAACACAAAAGGCATGTAGCAAAAAATATGAATAGAGAAGGTATGTAATTAAGGACATGAACATAGAAGTCCTAATAATAGTAATAATAAAACAAAAATAAATAAAACACTTGTGTGCGTTCAGTTATAAAAAAACATCTACGTGATCATTTTTATTCCTACATTTTGATGATTTAAATTCCTTTGTGTAACACGGCATGGTCAAAAAAATTTAGGTAGGTTCCATCCATTTTAGGGAAGGAGGTACATGAAAAGGCAGGGAGATAATGTGGTAAGTGGTGTACATAGTGACATTAAAATACCACATTAATGGAGAAAATCCCATTTAGTTATTTGGAAAATGGTGTTGGATTTCACATTAATGAGCCATGCATTAATAAAAGCTGCACATCATTTCATATTAATGATCATTGTGTCTTCCAACATGGCACATCATTTCATGTTAATGACCCATAAATATTTTGATTTCTGGGTTGTGTCCACATTATAAGCCAATAATAAAATAATATGTTTAATTGAAAATATGTTTTAATGATTTTGATCCCAACTAGTGGTCTTTTTGGTTAGAAGAATCGATCAGACCTTCAAAATGTAAAAAAATTGACATGTTGCTGAAAAATTCATCATACGACTTCTTAAAAGGTAATTTTTTCTTCCAAACTACTTTTTTGAATAAAAACAACGTTAAATAATCTAAATCCAAAATTTTAACGTACGAGATACCGTAATATAGAAGATATGAAATCCTAAAATTAGGAATCCCAGCCACTAATTCTCTTCATCTACTCGTGATTTCTGAGTAACCCTCTTAAATTTAAATTGAAAAAAATATAAAATTAAATTATCAAACAAAAAATTACGCTTACTACTCCTAAAAAGACCATATGTATATTAGATGACTTATCTCTAAATTAATAATATATATCTAAATTAAATAATGTAAATATTAATATTTGAAGATAGAGGTTTTTTAAATTTCTAATCTCGGTAACAATCTAAATATAAAATCTAAGTGGCTTTGGCAGTAAAATCATTTATATTTATACTAATGAAGGTAGATTTAATTTATATCTAAATTTAATAATTTAAATATTAATATTTGAGGATCAAGTTTATTAAAATTTTAAACCTCGACAACAATTTAAATATATAATTGAAGTGGCCATGGAAATAAAATCATTTATATTTGTACTCAAGTGGGTAGAGTTCTTAATCCTTATTCTATAACATATAAAGTAAATATATTTAAATCAATTAAAATAGATTAATAATTTTAACCATCATTAGTTTAAACATTAGAATGTATCCCCAACACACTAATGAATTTAAACTAAGATTTGAGGAAGAATGTTTGAAACAATTGATATAATAAATAAATAATATTAATATTAATATTATAATATAATTTGAGATAATATAAATTATTATATTTTTATTTTAATATTTTTTTCAAATTATTTTATTTAATATTTTTTTCCCACCTATTTAATTATAGAATTTTTTATTATTAATATTTATAAATTTAAATTTAAATCTAAAATCTAATTTTATTATACTCTTATGTGCTCAACTTGATGATGAATCACAATTATTAATCTAAAAATATTTTACATAATTCATTACTTCATGAATAATAGAAACACCATCTCTCTTATATTATATGATAATACCTAACAACTCTTACACTATCTATCTACCTACCTACTTACCTACCTGTCTATCTACCTACCTACCTATCTATTTATATTACCTCTAGATTTATAACTAATATGGGTATTATATAATTTTATTATTAACATGTAAATAGAGTTTATTGATAGACGCAGAGAAAATTTGTGTGGCCTATAAATTTTTTTGGAGGTTTCTAAGTAAATCGGCTTCTAAATGGCAATGAATCAATTTAAAAGGTTTTTAATTGTGTGGGTGAATCTAGTGTTAGAATATGAGGAATCAAGATTTCTTGTATAATTTTTTTTTTTTCTAAACATAAATTTGATTGCATATTTAGATTCCTCTCGAAAAGTTATGCAATTTCAAAAAAATCATTGTAATCTGAATCCATATGCAAAAGTTATGATCTCAAGAAGTTAGGAAGTTGACATTGTACATGCTGACGACTGACAACATAATGCTGTCGACCATTAGTATACCTAATATTGACTACTGATAACATAATAGTGTTGGTCATAAAAAAAAATGTAGATGATTATCTACATGTACAATGCCAACTCCCCAGCTTTCTAAGTCTTAATTTTTGCATACGAACTTGGATTGTGATGTTTTTTTAAAAATAACATAACTTTTTGAGAAGAATACAAATATGCAATAATATCTAGGTTTAGGAAAAAAAATTATGTCATTTTTTCCTTTACCCCACAACCTATCTATTTTAGTTTTTTAATACACACAGTGATATGTCGAAGTGTACAGATGATCTAAAAACACAACCAAAACTTCGAACCATTTATCTCCCTGAAATTGATTCTTTTATGATGTGATTGATGTTACAAAACTGTTGGAGTACCGATGCTTCCCACTAGATCATCTTCAACATGCCAAAACAATAAACCAACGAAACCACATGAACATTATAGATCATT
The DNA here is from genome assembly GCA_037957365.1 of Torreya grandis. Taxonomy (NCBI): domain Eukaryota; kingdom Viridiplantae; phylum Streptophyta; class Pinopsida; order Cupressales; family Taxaceae; genus Torreya; species Torreya grandis. The sequence continues at coordinate 3,228,452 of JARHVA010000833.1, read as the reverse complement.
CCTATTTTGATGTCTGACAATAGAATGTTGATACCCAACTATAACACTTGGATGCCTAATGGCAAAATGCGAATGCCTAACAACAAAATCTATATACTTGACAGTGAAATGCTAGTATGTGATAACAAATATAGATGCTTGATAGTGGATACATAGTGGTGAATGCCCCTGAATTTACTTTTTGGGTATCAACGACATACATTTATAAGAGAAAATTTATTTTAAAAAATAGATAAATTGACCCTCAAAATTAACTTCCACCCCAAAAAATTAGACTATTTCATGCCATCGACTACCCCACAAAAAATACCAAACACTGACTTCGAAAAAATATTTATCAATTAACAAAGATTCGCCATTAAAAAAATCCTACATCCTTGCATCTTTAAAGCAATTGCTAGTGTTAAATATAATACGGTTATAACCTAACATAGTTGAGGACACCTGGCCACTTTAAATTTCATTGACGCCTTATTTCAGAGCTCAAAATATTCTATAAGGTGCTCAAAGTACTCTAGTTGAAAACTTTACGCACCAAGTCTTTGGTAGCTCCTGTCAATTCTCCGGGATGGACCTTCAAATGCGAGCCGTACTTTCAGAGGTTCCCCATTTCTTAAGTGGTAGACAAAGTTTCCTTATATTAATGGAATCAAATGGGGCTCCAATTATTTTTATTTTTTCTTGTTGAAAGTCTGTCGTCTGTAATCATTTTTTCAAGAAAAAGTGGCCACCATGTTGAACGAATGCAGAATGGTGGCCGTCTAATCTGCGAAGAAAGTAGGAGCAGGCAAATTTCTGTGATGATATAAGATTGATAAAGTTAAAATATCAATTAGTAATATTTTTCCTCCACAAATTGTACATTCCTAAATGCAAATTGTGGATTGCATCATACGGCTGTTAGCGACTTGTGACACAGTTATTGAACAACGAATTATGTCACGATAATATTTTTTTTTCTTGAATTCCTCAGTCAATGCCAACCCATCTCGAACTCCAAATTTTATGTTTTTCTGCTAAAAGTCTATGCCGCGCTCTGCTTTTTTCAAATACGATTGACCAGCACAGTAATAGAGCACCGGGTTCAAGGTATTTCCATTTTCTGGACGGTGAGATTTCGTTATACGAAGGAAAACCAAGAATATGGTACTTCCACACTGCTCAAGATAGGAGATGGAAAGTACTTTTGAGATTCAACAATGCCTTAGTCGACGACTATGGAAAGCTAAAGTCACGGGAGGGGGAGGAGTGATGTACTTGGATGGATGTCGAGTGAAATAAATGGAGATGGCTATCCCTGTCTCCAAGTTGGATGCCAATGCTTTTAGGCTTACAACTCAAGATAAGGGTCCACATAGGGTTTCATTGCTGAGCCTATCTTGTTGATGCATTCAAAGTCGACTCCTAGCGTAGCTAACTCCATATCCTCCTCCATAAGTCCTTTACATTTGTTCCATTAGGGAGCACAATCACCAGTTAAGTGTGCGACCCTCCCATCGATAGAAAACACACAGTCCATCCAGGCCCCCAATAATTCAAAATTATGTTCATTATTTTCAAATGCACCAAATTTTTTTCTCCCCCATATCCAATGTCCTCAAATGCTTTGTCCATTACTTGTTTCATTGCGTGCTTTGTCCATTACTTGTTTCATTGCATGCAGGATAGACAATTACAAACAGGGATCATTTCGAATGAACCGACAAGAGATTTCATTTAAATGTACCATAATTTGAGCACACAGTTGTTTCTAATACAATTCATGAGCAACAGAGATGAACACACAATTCTTTCCAACACAATTCATGAGTTGAAGAGTCGAACAATCAAAGTGCTACAAAAACAGTGAGGAATACTGTTAACAAACCATGCATTCTACAACTATGTAAAATTAACAAAATACAATAATAGAGATAATTAAATAAACAAATTTTCAACATGCATGAGACAAAACACACGATTTACATGGTAAAATATTAGCAAGCTAAGGAAACATTCACGGTGCAAAATATCAAGCTTTATTAATTCTAAGATGAATATATTATATGCGAACTCATTGTGTAGATTACATGCAGACTCCACAAAGATAAATATGACTAATTGACAAAGTACCATTAGAATTCCTCCTAAAAATAAAGTAGAAAAAAATCATTAGGAATTTTCTTATAAAAATAGAATCCGGTGGAATTCGTCTTCTTCGACTCCCCTATGATAATTGTGAGGACATTGCCCTCCCACAACCCCCTTGTAAAAGTGGTCTACAAACTGCATCACAAAAGGGTCTAAAATTTAACTTTGTTGTCACATATCTAACAAATATGATTTTGGTGTTTGGGTCCTTCACTTCTTTCATTTTTGAATCAACAAAAACAGTTTCATTGTCCTTTGAAAATCTATTTATTGATGCTTTAAACATTACGTGTGATCACCAATTTACACTCCCACTCGATCAACTTCTCATGCTCTACTTCACTTTAAATGGAAGAAGAAAAGAAGGATAAGAAATATGCTACTCAAAGTAAGTATGTTTTATTTTAACATAGAGTTATAGGGTCTTGTCATTTATTTATGGGGCCTTCTAATATTGTGCTATGCCTTGAATTACTCAAACCATCTTTAGTGATTTCTTATTTAAATTTATATGGAGTAATATAATATTTTGCTATGTATTCAATTTCTCAAACCCTCTACAAGGTTTCAATTATTTTAATTTAATCTTAAATATTAGCTTCTAAATTATTTAATCTAAAAAACCAACCAAGTCAACTTTTGTGCCATATCTGTACCAAATCCTGAATCTATAAGAGCCCTAGATGTAGTGGAGTATCCACTTGGTTACTTTCCAATGTAACTCATGGGACACTTGTATGAATCGTGAAACAATACCTACTGCATATGAAATGTCAAGCCTAGTATGAGTTAAATAAAAGAGGCTACCAATAAGCTATTGATACTGAGTGGCATAAACCAAAGGTGTAGAGCAGTGAGCCTAAATTTGACTCCTAATAGAAAGGAAGTTGGAGATTAATTACAATTAGCCATGTGAAACTGAGCCAAAAGATCAAAAGCATACTTAGGTTGTGCAAGCGAAATATCTAAATTAGATTATGAAATCTTGATGCTGAGGAAGTAATAAAGAGGATCCAATTCTTTTGTGTCAAGTTTGTGTTATAGAGTTATCTTCACCACCGTAATAAATTATGAAAAACTCATAGTTATCAAAATATTATCAACATAAAGGACAAGTGTTAGTAAAGAATCATCATACTATAAGAAGTTTACATTGGGGTTTGAATGATACCTAATGAAACTTGAAGTAAGGAGGAAGGAATCCATCTTAGCATACCAAGATCGAGGGAACTATTTGAGGCCATAGATGGATTTCCTAAGTATTCCAAACTAAGGATAAATCTTGAACAAACCCAAGTGGTTGCTCTATGTGTATCTCATTCTCAATGTATTCATGAATAAAATAACTCTTCACATCCATCTAGTGCACATTCCAATCATGTGTTGTAACTATAGCTAGTGTGAGTCAGATCAAAGTCATATTTACAACAGGTATAAAGGTCTATAAGTGGTCAATTTTGGGTACCTTTGAAAAAAATTTAGCCTCCAATATTACTTTGTACTTATTGATTGATCCATCTACTACAAACTTAGTCTGATATATCCACCTACATTGAACCATCTTCCTTCACTTAAGAAGTGAAGTCAAATTTCAAGTGTGATTTTTGATCAAAGAAGAATATTCTTCCTACATAACACTATCCCACTCAAGTATGTCTGAAGCCTCTCAAAATGTTCATAAATTTGAAACTAAAGAAAATAAATCATGTAGAGCACTCAGATAATCTTCTTGAGTACATATGTCATCTACTAGATTCCTTACCTAAGTACCTACACGAAAGGGGCCTGAATGTGGGTGAGTCAGGTGATGACTCTTCATCATATGAAACATGATTAGAGGTGGATGTAGAAGACTCCCCATCACTACTCTCGCTATTAGAATTAGAAGAAGAAAAGACCCTAGATTGGGAACCTACTTTGGATGATTTTAGTCAAAATAAGAATCATCAAGTTTGAGTGAATCCAATGAAAGAGAAGAAGTGTCAAGTATTAAATCTTTGTGACTCTCGTGAAAGTGAACACTTCTCTCTATAAATGACTCATGTGTGGTTGGATATAGAAGGAGATACCCATTAACACCATCTTCTTCGGTATACATGCAATAACTAAAGATTTGAAAACCCTAAAGTGTTGAACTTTATGTTTCCTTCATTGACAAGATTCAAAGGGTGTTATGCCTTTCAAAGCTTTGTGAGGAACCCTGTTCTCAATATAATTAATTAATGGCTTTGACCCAATACTGAGGTGCCAAGGACTTAGAGTGAATTTACAAATAACCATATCTTTCAAGGATGTATTCTTACATTCCAGAACTAGATTATGTGAAGGAATATAAGTAACTATCCACTGCAAATCAATCCCCTCTATGGTAAAAACTTACTCAAATCTATTGCTGATATATTCACCTCCAATATCAGTTTGATAAACCTTGATGGATTTCTCAGATTGTTTCTCAACAAGTACCTTGAAGTCTTGAAAATATTTAAACACTTCATACTTTTACCTAAGAAATTAGATCCATGTATATGTAGAGAAATTATCAATAAAAGTGAGAATGAACTTGGCCCTTGTAAAAGATAGATTGGGAAAAAGCCCAGATACATCACTATATAATAACTCCAATTCTTGTGAAGCCCTCCAAGCTTTGCCTTTGTCAAATTTTTCTTCAAAAAGTTTTCCAAGAGAGAAAACCTCATAAAGTCCCTTAGAGAATTAGAATTGAGGCAAGCCTATGACCATGTCATTTTTGTTGAGTTATGTAAGGTAATGATAGTTAAGGTGGCCAAATCACTCATGCCTTAATTTTTTAATTCCATCTAAATGAGTCAACAATGTATCCAGAGAAGAATCAGGTGTAAAATGTGAGAAGGTGTCTAACCTGGCTTGTGATCTTCCCTACCCATTACCACTGTAGAATCATTATGCATCTCTCCTTGTAATGGGTACAAAAGTGTCACCACCCAAACTGATAGAAGACATGCTACAAGGCCTTAAGGAAGAAAACTCAACTAGTGAGGAGCCCATATGGTGAGAAACACTTGAGTCAACAACCCATGAAGATGTTGAATTGCAATTGCTACAAGAGCCTTACCCTTTTCTTTCTCTTTCCCTTTTCCCTTTTTTATGGTAGAATCTTGGGTTGATGAATTTTGATTGATAGATTTAAGAACACCTATGTTGCTTTTCTCTAAGAGATGAATTAGGTGATTTATTTGCTTCATCATGCCCATTTTTATTACACTAGGAAAACAAAACCTTCTCTTTCTTAGGGTTTCCATTAGAAGTGGAGGCTTCAGTGTTAGTCTAGGTAGATGTTGATTCGATCTTCTTCTCTTTATATTTATTATTATTTTTAATCTCTTTGTTTGAAGTCTTTGATTTTCCATTCCCAACAATTAGGGCTTGAGGTTTTTTGGATTTCAATTTGCCCATCTGGATCAACTTGTATTTCTCTCTAATCAAGTCAACAATGAAAGCATCTAAAGAGTGCATTTTCCATGTAGTGCCCAAAGCACTTTTAGTGGCATGGAAATTAGAGACAATGACTGAATAGTTAGGACCTAGTCTAGAGAGTATAGAAATAATAAGTTGGCCATCTTCGTTCTTTATCCCACATTCTTTCAACTACAATATCAAAGACTTAAAATTAGTGAAGAAATCCTCAAGGGTGTCAATGTTGTAAAGAATTTGGCTAATGAATTCATTTTAAAGATCACAACCTCTCATCTTATTTTTCTCTCTAAATAGTTTATCTAGATTGGTCCACACATCATGAGTTGATTTTGTAGGATCTAAGTGAAACAAGAGATTGGGTGCTACAAAATAAATAATATCCCATAGGCTTCATCACTATGATTATATTAATTATATATCTCTACGTCTATGCTAGGTTTAGTTTCATCACCCATGATTATCCTATACAAACCCTTACTCCTTAGAATGATTGTCATATTGATTTTACATTCATGATAGCTAAATGGAGTTAGTGAGTTGATTGAACTTAAATCTATTAATATAAAAATGAGTTGTAGTAATAGTGAAAGTTGTAGTTTTTGAATAAATGAAAATTCAAATGAAAACAAACAGAGTGACACAACAAAAGTAAACCTCCCTGAACTATCAATAGAAAATACCCCTCCAAATTTTGTAAATACATGATCAAAATATGTAAAACTTAGCCAATAGTGTGTTGTGTCTAGAGTAATTGACACGAATGTTGAAAAATATGAAATTTAAAAATAAAATAGGATGTTAGACTCAGATAATAATTCATTGAAGGAAGTAAGTAAAATAATGAAAAAATGAAAGAGAAATACTATTTTGAATGTGAGGGGGTTTGGCTACCTGCAAAATTGGCCTCACCCTTTGGCCTTCATCTGGTAAAAATAAAAAAAGTGCCCTAAAAAATAATATAATTTGTGTCTCATGATTACAAGGCTCTCATTACAAAAAAATTGTAGAATCTATTATTTTTATTAAAAATAATAAAAAATTACCTCCTTAATATTCACCCCTCGATGCTTTTAAAATAAAGTCTTCTTCATTTGAAAAAATAACCTTCTAAATTATTAGCAATAATATTGAAATTCAAAAAAATATTTGAGTCATTGAAAATGAATTATAGTTTGAAAAAGGTGATTTCAAGCTAAAAAAAATCCCTCCCAAAGGACAACTAAAAAAACCATGTTGTAATTGTTAATACCACAAATGGCTCAAAAAAGTGATTTTGTGGTTGATTTTGCAGCAATGAAAATAAAAGATGAGGTTTCAAAGACCTACATAAACTTGAAGGTAATCAATTATTGAAGGAATACATGTGCTGAATTAGGTCTCCCTATCCAAGAATGGTGATGTAGAGATTGCTTGTGAAGGGCCTAAACTAACACACATCTACGTCACCAAGTAGAGAAGACACTACTTCCCACAAAAAAGTGCGCTCATGAATGGGTTCTATGTAATCCATATCCATAGGAGTCACATGATATAAGAGATCCTTTTTTGACCTTTTTTTAGATTGTATCAATGGAGAATTGAATTCCTCCATGTGAATTTTGTAATTTCTCCATTTTTTTGACATGTCAATATGAAATTTGTTTTATGTGGTTTAACTAGGGAACTGTTGAGCCTAGTGTGTAAATTTAGTGAACTCTATGCTTTGTAAAACTTGTGATTTTAGTTATGTGAGAACTTAAAACCAATTATATCCTCTATGCATATCATGATGTAGGATATTTTAGAATTATGTAAGCCTTACTCTCAACCTTTCCAATTGTATAATAAAGACCATGTCCTTTGATGTGTCCATAACTTATTATCTATCATATTTATCATCATTTATACATCATATTTGCACTTCTTCTCAATCAGAAAAGGGTAATGCATTTAATTAGTAGTCATAATAATAACTTCAAAGTCTATATGAATAAGTATATCAACCACCTTGATATCCACACCCTTAAATCTCCCAATAGATTACATTTAGCCACAATCTGTGAGCTCAAAGTGATAGGGCTATAGCTGAGATTTTCTCTCCAAATGGTTTCCTAAGTAGAGCTAGGGATCACATTTACAATACCCCAAAATCAGAGATAACATTGAGGACTTCATAGCCTATAGAATCTATGTCCATTCTAGAATTGAAATTTGAAGGCTTCTTTGTATTCACACAACAAACTACGTTTATGTACTTTGTTGTCCCCTTTCCACACAATACAGTAAGGTATGGTGAAAATAATGAAGGGATGAATTTGATGTGTGCCTTCATTGTTCATGTTTTTTATGCGTTCACATCTAAATAAATATATATTTTTATATGAATAGACTGACATAATTGTTCATATATTTTCCATTCATTATGTTGTGTTATTTATTTAATTTGAAGTTAGGATGGAAAACATGTGGCTCATTAATGTGGAAGCCACTGCAATTTTCTAAATGGATATATGAGCTTTTATCCATTAACATGGCAAGTTAATGCCATAATGAAAGAAACAAAATTTCTTGGTTATTAATGTTTTGACATGGTTTTTATGGTTTTTGTGTCTTCTATGTTCCTTTTTTTTTTATGTGTTCCTTATATGTTCATCAATTTTATGACATTTTGTCTTTATTCATGTTTTATTTTTACCTGGATTGATGGGATTTTATCCATTAATGTGGAAAGTTAATGCCATCATGTATGCCACTTACCACATTCTCTCCATGCCTTTTCACATACCTCCTCCCAAAAAATAGATGGAACCTACCCTAAAGTTATTGACCATGTCATCTTATGTAGAGGAATTTCAGTCGATAGAATATAAAGATGAAAGTGTACATGCATGTGTGTTTATTGTAACTAAATCCACATTAGTTTTTTGTTTATTTTCACTTCACTATTATTGTTATTGTGCCTTCTATGTTCCTCAATTTTTTTGGTTATTCATCACTTTATGGTTTTTTAGCATGCTTTCACATATGAGTTAACGTTCAATTGTATGTTAATGAACTCACATTGTTGTTGTTCACATGGTTTATATTCAGTCTAATGTTATTTATACATGCATCACATTTATATTCGGTTAAGGCTTGGAATGGAAGATGTGTGGGTCATTACTATGGAATCCACCATCATTTTCCAAATGGATAAATGAGCTTTTCTCCATTATTGTGGAAATTTAATGCCACATTGTGCACCAGAAATGTTACTAAATTTTTGGTGTGCTTTATTTATTCATGTTTTTTTACATGCCTTCACATCTTATTAATTTTTTAATGATATGTTAATGGAGTGATGAAACATCACACCAAAAAAATATTTCCCTACCTTTTCACATTTCTCCTCCCCCAAAATGGATTGAACCTACCCAAAATTTGTTGACAATGTCACATTATAGACAAGATTTTTTGTCAGCAAGTTGTGGGGTTGAAAATGCGTAGATGTGTTTCCTTACCCATTGCTAATCCCACAATGTTGATGGAATCCCTAAAGGTTTTCATTCACTACCAAGACCATTCAAAGTCTCCCTATAATAGTGGACTTGAAGAGGATTGTGGTTCTATGTTGATTCCAATGACTAGTTGGAAGGTGAGGCCCACTCTCACCATAGGGCATTTTTTAAAGTTTTAGTATACATATTTATTAAATATACCTCATTTATGAGAAACTGATTAGATAATAAATTTTGATCGGTAGCTCAAAATTGAGTGTAATATTTTGTAAAAGTTCATGGTTTTATATTTTTTATACATCAGACCTATTTACATTGTAAAATGCACTAAAATATAAAGTGCCAAAACCTAGGAGTGCTAAGCATAATTTCAGGGAGGTATACAAACTATTATGATTCCTCATTTCTACATTTCTTCAATTTATTGTAAACAAACACAAATTATCTACAATGTGTTGTAATTCATTTGATTTTCTAACACCCTTAAACTATAATCAATGGAAGGCTTGGATTTCACTTGCCTTGCAAAACAAGAAGCTCTATAGGATAACTACGTCTATGGAATCTAAACTAGATATAGATATGGAAAAAATGATTTGACAAGTGTGATGAAGATTTTTGTTTTTTTTGTGTCTTCAAGTGTCATTAGATTTGTGTTTTCACATTAAATCAACCAAAACACCCAAATAAGTATGGGATACCCTAGAGATCAAACATTTTGGGAACTTGGATGAGATTAGAGGGCATGAATTGAAAAATGAGTTGATTAGTCTTAGCCCTAGAGATTTTGATACACTTTAGGATTAATTCACCAAATTCAATTCATTGAGATTACAACTAAAATAATGAAAAATTGATAAGAAGGATTCATAACTTATTTTTTTTGTCTTTTCAAAACTTAGACCTGACTATTATGTTTTCATCTCCACCTTCCATGCAACTAAGAGAGCACTCTATACTTCATGGATTTTGCCCTCATTTGTTGAGTTTGTTTCTAACTTGATGAGTTTGATGGGTGCACTAAAGTCCAATAAACCACATGCTCTACTTAAAAGACATGACATCATAAAGGTCTCAAAAGAGAAGAAACAAAACAACAAGGATCGTGAGAGTAAGAAGGATCAAGACACCACCAAACCAAAGATTAACACTTCCTATTATAGTGTTAAATCCAAAAATGAGAGGGTCATCTAGGGGTATTTCATGGGAAACCATGATGAAATTAAGTGTTTTAAAAATTAGATTGATCACCTCATGAGTCTTATTGAGAACAATAACATAGAGGTTCTTGAGTCTATCAAACCATCTTTCATCAACCTATAAATCTAAGGAAAATGATAATAGGAAAGGGAAATAATCAAGAAAATAAAAATCAAAGGGGAGAGCTCTATTTGTTGTGGTACCCTTAGCTCTTACATGGGTTATTAATTCTAGTGTATTACATCATATGGCTTATTCACATGTGGAGTTCACTTTCTTGGATCCATGTGACATGTCTTCTATTCAATTAGGTGATGATACTTCTACATAGGTTTCTAGGAGAGGGAATGGTAATGTGAGTGGTAAAACATTTAATAATATTTTAAATATTCCATCACTATCAACTAATCTCCTATCAGTATATCATATTACTCACCTGGGTCAGGGCATGTGAGTTGAGTTCACTCTAGATTCAATGTATGTCTGAGAGTTGCATAATGATAATATCATCATAGTAGGTTTAGTTGATCATAATACTTGGATATATTCTTTGTCCCACTTTATCCTTCTTTTAGATACTTCATCATATTCATGTGTAGTTGATGACACTTTTAACCCTAGGCACATTTATGATGTTGATGACTTATATTCTACCACAAATGACTACAGTAGTGATGAGGACCTACTTACACCATATCCTTGTGACCTTTCATGTCTTGAGGAGTTATTTATATATCCACCTATTTATGGTCCATCACAAAATATTTAGGGAGTAGGATCTTTGATTGACAACACATCGGACATTAAGTAGTCTTTTACATAGTTGCAGGGCCTTCCACACTCCTTTTCTACTTTAGATGCACCATCACTTCATGGAACATTTTACATTTCTAATTTGAATATGGAACATAGTTCCTTGTATGGGAACCATAAATTATTTGGATATCCATCAAATACTTGGTGGATTCATTCATCTTTTCATGGTTATCCACTCTTCAATGCATCTACTTCTAATCCATAGTCACTCCAAGAGGCTGCTTTATAGGATACAAGGTGGCTACATGTAGTTGTATCTTCGAGTGGCATTTATAGTCCTACCTTATCTTCTTTGTCTCTATTTTTTGGGTGGGGGTGGGGCGGGCGGGGTGTCAGGAAGTTTTTTTCTACTAGGTTTTCTCCTTTTACTCTACTTTTTTAGAGTTGCATTGTATATGGGTACCTCATCAAGACTTGTTGCTGGGACCCATTTTTTTATCTTCCCACCTAAGATATGATTAAGGGGGGTGTTGGTATGGGATATTTACTATTCCATTTATTTATTTGGAGAATCCCTACACATAGCTTCGGCTTGCTCAGGTGATTCTTTAGTTTATGATAGTTAGCTACCACTTACTTTAGCTAAGTGGTTATTACACATTTGTTCTCCACTATTATACTATTAGTTAACTCCGTGATTCTATGTGGATGTTGCATGTTCTCTCTCCTATATAATAAACTTATTGTAAAGTTATTTCTCACTAGAGATGAATACAAATCACATTCATATGTTATTATGAGTTATTTATTTTTGCAGTATACTTTTTTTGATCTTATTTGAATATGTGTAAGTATTTGTATCCTCATGTTTATCATTGTCTCAGCACAAATCCAATAATTAGCATGTTGTTTTTTTATGGAATAAATTTATTGCAAAAAATATAATGCAATAACATTGGTCAATAATCATCAATATTTTTTCTATCTTTTACAAAACACTCCTATAAATTAGCATATTCCTCACATAACCATGTGTTATCTTATTTGATATAAGTTGTCTTCTTTGTAATGGACATTTATAATGCACCAAAAACTTATATTTTATTTGTGAGGGATAGTTTTGAAGCATCTAAAATTTCTTCTTAGGTAGAAATAGGAAGAGAAATCTAAGTTGAGTAAGTTAGAGATATCGCTAGTGGTTGTTTGATGTGTGCAATAAAAAAAAGTGTTGTGTCTCAACACTAGATCTTGGACATGAACCCAAGAGGATCTATTAGATTCATATTGACATTAAAATTATTCCTCTTGTGCATTTAGTAATGCTAAACCCAAATCCACATAAGTTAAACAAGGTTGTGTTTGTGCTTCAACCATTTTAATCTATGTTTTCTCAGATCCTTGTTGTTGTTGCTCCTACCATAGAGTTCCTTGTATTTTCATTATTTGATAAATATGATCAAACTCTGATCATGCAGGAGAACACAAAAATGGTACTTATTCTTATATTTATAACTGAGGGCATGTTTGAGGTGTCTAGTTTAACTAGATCCACATTTGTTCTATTTTATGCATCTAATGTATTTCTTGTGTAGGCTACAAAAAGTAAGGGAACTATCTATTTATTAAATATTTTGACATGAGTTTTGTACTCACTTTGAGCTAGATATCAACCCCTAATGCATATGGAAAAGATGGTTCCTTTGGTATAATATATGACTTGCACTTAGATTTATTCAAAGGTATGATAATAGATTATCTTGGTGTGTTTTGAATTGGTTTTCCACTATATTTATTGTTATGTGACCATCATATTCCCATTTTTTACCAAATCAATCAAGATAATGAGTCTTATATGTCTTCATGTCAATCAATTTAAATTCCCCACTCAGACTTATGTCATCCATCTTTATCTCTACATCTTCAAGTCCTTAAATAGAATGAAATTGACCATAATATAGAAAACTCAAATTAACAAGGTTATAACTTAGAGCCTACCATCCAATATGATCCTAGTTTGATTTGAGAATCATATTTACAGTGCTATTGAAATCTAAAACAACATAAGGAATTTCATATCCTATAAGCTTGATGTTTATTCATACGTCGAAAAGCAGTGGCATTTTAGTTTTGATATACCAAACCAATAGCTCTATCCTTGATTGTCCTCCTTGTGCACAATCCAAATAATAAGTAGTAAATTTCTAATATTTTTGGAGATATATTGATTTCACAGTGCACTTGCTAATTTTATTAGGTTTTTTAGAGTTTTGACTACTCACTCTTGTCATAGGATATAGACAATCTCTCCATACATTTTGGAATTGGCTATCATAGGATCTCCTCCATTCAAATTTTGATTCTAAGTTTAATGCAATAGTTAGGTTGCTTCATTCATCATAACCTTCTTTCTCACTATGTCTAGATATCTATCCTCTTTCACTTTTCTAATTATGTTTTCTTTGTGAATGATTATAGGTGGAAGACCTTACTCTCTATGTTGATTCTTAATGATAGCTTGGGCAAAATCTTCATTCTTAGAATGAGAATGTACCATGTACACTTTTTTTTGTCTTCTCCTTCCCGCACTTTTATAAAATAGGTAATTTTTGAGTATTATGTTGTCTTAAAATTATATAATTTGCATGAATTTTTTTAGTGTAGGTGATTAGAATAGTTAAATTAGTTACAACTATTTCATTAATTTAGTTGTTGTTTGGTCTCTCCCTAGATTCTTCAAATCTATATTCTATTTTTTGTAGCATTATGGTGTATTTATGATGCTATATTTTCATGAATAAAACATCAGTGTTTAATGGTTTGATTACATTATAGTATTAGAACTTTGAGTAACTTGATCATCTAACAATAACAAAATTTGTAGCATAACAGGGAAGTTTGTAGTGTAGTTGAAGATTATGGGAATGTGAGTATTGGATGATCATGGGAGAAGCATAGACTAGGTAACCAGTGAGGAGAAATATCTAAGTTAGAAGAAGTGATGCCAAAAGTAAAACATGACATGTAACAACTATTTAAACTGGTACAATGACTTGGGAAAGTGATAAGTCTAAAGAGAGAATGAAAAAAGCTATTAAAGTCTAAGAAAAGTCTCAATGTAACCTACTCATAATTTGAGAAGCCTGATAGACCTGTGACTTACAATCGATGAACCTATATGTAAGGTAATATATGCCTATAGTTTGAGTGTGGAAATCACTTGAAAAAAGTTTAGCATAAGGATGTAACAATGTAGTGGTCATGGTAGAAGATCAAGGTGTAGTGTAAAGCAGTCTATACGAAGCAAGGAGGTTCCACACCAAGCTAAGGACTAATTCTTGTAAAGAAGACTAGAGTGAAAGCTAAAAGCTATAGACTTGGGATGTGTACAATAAATGAAAAGAACCCAATGGCTTGGAACATGTGGAGAGACGCTAAAAAAGGTTCCTTTCACTTGCCTAATCCTAAATGTTGATTTATGCCTTAAACAAAGTGGAAGTTAGAGCATTGAAAGAATTCCTTTTGCTTAGTTTTTCAAGACTAAGAAGTACTCATTTGGCTACCAGTCACCATAGTACTCTCCCATTATTTGGGATTTTTAAAAGTCTGAGCTTGGAAAGCAAACCAAAGGAAGGAAATCTGAATCAGAGGATGGCCAATGCCATAGTAAAGAAATCATGAAGGTACAACATGGAACAAAAAAATGTGTGGAGACCATCATATATGTCTAATATAAAGGATAGTGTTAGTTTTGTTGAAAGCAACCAAGGAGGCTCATAGGCTATGTAAAACCATCATGACACTCAGGAGAGCTCCTATTTTTACTTTGCCTTTCTAGAAACCATCTGTGATAATGACAACCTTCAGTTCAATGAATTGATATGGAAAGGACTTCTAGAATATTTTTCATTTGACGTGCATTGATAAGAAAAAAGAATACAAGAAGAAATTGAATTTGGATATGATGTAGACTGTGAAGATGAGGTTGATCACCGTAGAAGACATCCTCATCTCTCAATAAATAATTATTGAGATCATCTCCAAACTCGATTTTCCCACTAGTGAGTAAAAATAGTTGTAATTTTCTCTCATAGCAATAAAATAATTTGTTTTTCTTTAAAATTCCATCTCTAGAATTACTTCTATTTAATGACCAACTTTTCATAGGGATGAACTATGTCACCTATAAAATTAAGATGTGCACCATCCTTTAGTTTCAAGGAATATGAGGCATCATGATAGGGTATGTGGAGGGCCTTATTGATCTTGATGTGCTCACAAAATATGAAATGTTTTATTATAAATCATTGATGCTGATTATGCTAGGCATCACTGATGATGTGTAGTCACATGTCATAGATGAAGACAAATTAAAGAAAACATGGGATAAATTATCAACCATCTATGAGCTAAAAAATAAGACCAATATCCTCTATTTGTAATTGAGACTTCATACACTCTCTATGGAGTCTGATGAGAAAGTTGAGCAATTCTTACGTCAGGTGGCTGAGCTATGACCAAAATTGTTAGCACTTAGTGAGATGGTAGATGACCAAATATTGATCCATATCACTTTGAGAGCACTCCCTCCCCAATTAAGTGTTCATCATGATGCTAAATGTCTCTAAACAAAAAATGTCATTTGAAGAACCTGTGAACCTATTGTAATAATAAGAAGCCATCAACTCAATATAGGATGAGTTGCAAGATAAAGATATTATCTCAATGTAAAAATGAGGTTAGAATTCTTGTAAAAGACCTCTAGAGAAGCAACCATAGAAATAAAAACTATCTCAATATCATCCAAAATCACAAAATTCAAAGAGGCTGTGTCACATTTGTCAAACAACCACTCATGATTCAAACAACTACAAGTATAATGTCCTAAAACAAGGGTATTACAATAAATAAAGCACTTCAGGGTGAGATGATTCTCAAAAATAAAAAATATACCCTAGTTGATGAAAGCAAAAGGGACATCTTACAGTTCAACAAGATGATGGATCTGTTGAGGAGACACCTAAAGAAGATAATTATAGCACATATTCATGTCCCTCTCAACACATGTTAGGTAACAGGGAGCTATTTGATTCATTGAAAAACCAACCCACTAGATATTGGGTTAGGATCATCGATGATAAAGAGTATGTTACAAAAGGCATAGGACAAGTCACCATTCCTCTTAGAACATGAAAATGTATACTCTCAAAGGTACTATATGTTTCTAGATTGACATCCAACCTCTTATCAGTTAGTTAGCTTTTTAATCATCATATAAAGGTGGGGTTTACTATCTATAATGGCATCAAATATTTCTTGATCTCATGAAAAGTTATGGTTCTTGCTAGAGCATTTTTGGAAGATAAATTATTTCCTTTAGATGCTATTTCATCTTCTACAGTAGCTCTACCTGCCTCTACAATATAATCTACTACTCTTTGGCACTCTCATTATGATCACCTATTTGTTGGATCTTTATACCAGTTGAAATCAAAATGAATGGTACATGGACTTACCATGTTTTTGAATTCCTTGCCTTTTTTCCATGGATGCATTATAGGTAAACAACATAGAAATCCATTCAAGACAAGCACCTTTCATTCAAAAAAATGTTTGGAGGTTGTTCATATCAATCTAAGTAGACCGTTACCTACTTCATTTTTGGGATACAAGTACTTCCAACTATTTTTGGATGACTACTCTTGGAAGACATGGGTGTTTATTTTTGAAGAAGAGTGAGGCCCTTCATCATTTCTAGGTATTCTATTAGTAGGTTGTGAAGGAGTCCAAACAATCTCTTCTTCTCCTCCACTTAGATTGAGGGGGGAATTCACATCAAAGAAGTTTTTGGCATTCCACAACCAACAAGGCATCAAATAAATTTTACTACTCCCTACACGCCCTAACATATTGACATTATTGAGTAATGCAATTGCATAGTAATGGAAATAGCTCACTGCATGCTATCAAAAATAAAGATGGGGAAATGATATTAGGTAGAAATAGTCTAGATAGCTTTTTATCTTCTCAACAAGGAACCAATGAAGATTCTAAAATACAAAATGCAAAAAGAGGTATGGAGTGGTAAAAATTAATTGATTTCTCATCTACAAGTGTTCAGTTTCACAACATATATGCATGTCCCTACTCAAAAGAGGAAGAAACTTGAGTCGAAAACACTTTTATGCATCTTATTAGGATATAACACTACTTTGAAAACATACATTCTCAAGGATCCTGAGATGAATAAAATATATGAAAGTAGAGATGTGGTTTATGATGAGTCATCCCTTGACTCAATGATGCAAAAATAAGAATCAACACCAACCACCTCTCACCAATTACTCTCTGAGTTAGATGATGAGGAGAATTATCATAGAGAAGATGAGCTAAAAAGGGAGATATATGTTGATCTTGGAGAATTAAAAAAAACACTAGGTAGTTTTTCACATCAACAAATTAGTTCTTCACATCAACAACAAAATTCCCATTTGAAGTGGGTATGAAGCACCATCAAAGACTCCCATGTATAAAATCTCTTGAATAGTTCATCTAGTGTCAACATAAGAAGTTAGACAAGCAATGAGGTAAATTTTTCACTCATGTTTACAATAGTTGATAGCTCCTAACTTGATAATGTTCATGTTGAGTGTGAATCCCTTTGGGGATATCACATCACATTAGGAGTAAATTTTAAGGGCCTAGAGAGATCTACAAATGTGGGGAGCACAATTTTACCTACTCCACCTTTTGTGGAACCTTGCTCCTCATGTGAGTGGAATATTCTTAGTATATTTCTAATTTTTATGTTTCCATATTTTATGGAGTTGGTTAATAGATCTCTATTTTCCATGTTGACTTCCTCGATCTGAGGGAATTGGTTATTATTTGAAAAATGTAATGCCTTACTTGTTTCAAAGAGTTGGTTGTGATCACATGCTGTTGGAAAATGTGCCCTTTAAAGTTGGATACCCTATCATGGCATGTTCCTTCTTGGATGGGATTTTATATGATCTTGGTGAGGTGGAACTGAAGTGTCCTTTATGGATGATGCTTATCTTGGAATAATCATGGCACAATTTTTCCTCCTTTTATGTATTTTCCTTCAATTGATATATATAAAGGGTCTAGTGTGGCCTTTAGAGGTTGATGGTTTATTTTTAGGGTGTGGCTTTGAGGACTAGAGTTAAAGTGTAGGTGTTTTTGCAAAGTGTAGGTGTTTATTGTACGGTGTGGTACAGTAGCTTATGAGATAGAGTAAAGTGTAGGTGTTAGTGAAAGTGCAGTATTTTGTGCATCATTTTTTACATGAGATTTTTCTATCTCTATAAGATTTCATTATAGTCTTGTGTTTGATTACAATTATATTGATAACTTTCTTGGTGGATGTATCCCACATTGGGTGAACCATGGTAGATCTATGTTATGTGTGTTTGATTATTGTTCTCTCCATTTTAATGCTTTCATTATATCTATGATTTGAGGAATGTTTCTATGATGTATGATATTACATAATTTAGATCTATTTTATGGTTATATTAAATCTGATTTAAAAAGTTTTTAATTCCTAACACCTAGTATCAGATCCATTGGTTGTGTGTTTTTCTAAAGTGGTAAATCATAGGAAGGCTATTAGCTTGAGTGGGATTTATGGGAGAAGAGATCAGATTCAAAGTTGAATAGTTTGATGGTAAGAATTTTGGTTTGTATAAAATTTATATGGATGATTACTTATATCATAAGGAGCTACATCTCGCCTTGGAGGGGAAACTAGAATAACCTAAAAGTATGAGTGATGCAGATTGGTCATTACTTGATAGAAAGGCATTGGGAGACATACGGTTATGCCTTGGATCTTATGTTGAATTTAATATTTCTAAAGAAAAAACCACAAAAGATTTCATGGATAAACTTAGAAAGTTATATGAGAAACCCTCTGCTTCTAATAAATTTTTTCTTATGAAAAGATTGTTTAACATAAAACTGTCTGAGAATGGTTAAATAGATAATCATCTAAATGATTTTAATATGGTTTTAAGTATGCTCAATTTAATTTTAATTAAGTTTTATGATGAAATTATATCTTTGATAATATTATATTCTTTATCTGATAGTTGGGATAGTTTGGTTATGGCTGTGAGTAATGCAGTCCTTGCCAAGGGAAACTTGAATTTTGAGTATGTTGTAGGTGTGATCCTTAGCAAGGAGATGTAAAGAAAAAACAATGGTGAATCATCTTTAGGTAATGATTTATCCATTGATACTAGAGGGATTTAAAAATAAAAGAGCAAAGACAACCATGGGAAGTCAAAAGATAGATCTAAGTCTATATCTAGATCCAAGATGATATTCTTGCATTGGGATAAGAATGCCAAGAAGGAGAAAATGAATGAGGTAAATGTGACATCAACTAAACATGTTAGGATGCCTTAATTATTTCTAAGGATAGTTTTTCTGAGTCTTGGATATTAGATTTAGGTGCTTATTTTCAAGCCACCCCACATAGGCATTATTTTATTGATTATATTCAAGAGAATCTAGGACATTTTTATCTTGGTGATGATGAACCATGTGAGATAGTAGGGAAAGGTTGTGTTCAGGTTAAGATGTAGAATGGGAACACATAGATCCTTAAGGATGTTAGACACATGCCTATGTTGAGATGGAATTTTGTTTTAGTGGGGCAATTAGGTAGTGAGGGATGTTCAGTATTATTTACTACAGATTCTTGGAAAGTTACCAAAGGTGCTCTTGTGATTTTGAGAGGTAATAAAGTTGGTAATTTATATTTGACTAGCAGTGTTGATTCTCTTTATTTAGTTATTGAAAATGGAAATGTAACTATGTGGCACTATAGGCTCAATCATATGAGCCATAAGGGCATGGAGATATTAAAAGATAAGTTCCCTAGATTAAACGATGTAGATCCAGACTTCTATGAGAATTATGTGTATGAGAAATAGAAGCAGGTTAAGTTCCTAAAGGTTGGACCCATAAAGAAAGAGAATAAGTTAGATTTGGTACACTCAGATGTATGGGGACAAGCCCAGGTATCTTCTATTGGTAGATCCAATTATTATGTTACTTTTATTGATGATGTAACTAGGAAAGTTTAGGTTTATTGCATTGAAAAGAAATCTGATGTATTTGAAACTTTTAAGAAGTGGAAATCCTTGATTGAGAATGAAATAGGTCTCAAATTAAAATTTCTTAGATCAGATAATGAAGGTGAGTATTATAGTAATGCTTGGTTTGATTATTGTTCTAACAATGGAATCCATAGGCAAAGGACAGTTCTAAGAACTCCACAATAGAATGGGGTATATGAAAGGATGAACAAAACAACAATGGAATGTGCTAGGAGCATGAGGTTACATGTAGGATTGTCTTTACAGTTTCAGGTAAAAGTACTTAGTATGACAATATATCTGATTAATAGAGGACCTTCTATGCCTTTAGATGGAGGCATTTCTAAACAAGATTGGTCTAGTAAGAATGTTGATTACTTTTTTCTTAGAGTCTTTGGATGTGAGGCTTTTTCTATCATTAAGAAAGAGGATAGGACAAAGTTAGAGGCTAAATTAGATAAATGCACATTTGTTGGTTATAGTGAAGATGACTTTGGTTTTAGTTTATGGAGCATTAAAGATAGGAAAATATTTTAGTCTAGAGATGTAGTCTTTAATGGAAAATTCATGTATAAGGATTAGGTGCAGGAATACGATTAGGAATAGAAAGAGTATACAGTATCAGATGACATTGCAGATGGAAAACTATCCAAAGATTTAGTTTAGGAATCTTCTACACAAGGATGCCAAACTCTTATGGTAAGAAGATCTTCTAGGGTAAGAAGAGCACCCGAACATTTTTCTCCTTCTTTGAATTATTTATTACTCATTAACAATGGAGAACCAAAGTGTTATGAGGAAGCAATGCAGGTAGATGCCAAGATGAAGTGGGAGCAAGCCATAGATCTCTCATGGAGAACCAAACATGGGATTTGGTAAGGATAACCAAAGGCAAGAGTGCATTACCAAATAAATGGATCTTCATAATAAAAGAAGAGGATGAAAGGAGAAAAAGATATAAGGCTAGGATGGTGGTCAAGGGGTTTACACAAATATCAAGTATTGATTTTTATGAGGTTTTCTCTCCTATTGTAAAAATGACTTCTATTAGGACTTTTCTCGGTTTAGTTGTAGTTGAGGATTTCCACTTAGAATAGTTAGATGTGAAAACTACTTTTATTCATAGTGATTTGGATAAAGAGTTGTATATGAATTAACCACAAGGTTATGAGGTCAAAGGGAAGGAGAACTATGGGTGCATACTAAAGAAGAGCTTGTATGGCCTAAAACAACCTCCATAATAATGGTACAAGAAATTTGATTATTTTATGTTGGAAAAAAAATATCAAAGGTGTCATTTTGACCATTGCATGTACATCAAACGTTTTGATGATGGTTCCTTTATTATATTATGTTTTTATGTCAATGAAATATTAATTATAGGAAAGAACATATACCATATTCATATGCTCAAGAAATAGCTTAGTGACTCCTTTTCTATTGAGGATTTGGATGCTGTAAAGCAAATCCTTGGTATGAGGATTACTTGTGATAGGAAGGAGAGGAAGCTAGCTTTATCCTAATCAAAGTATGTGAAGAAATTCTTGAAAATGTTTAGTATGTTGGATGCTAAATCTGTTGTTACTCCTTTGGTAGGCCACTTTATATTATCAAAGGAACAATGTCCCAAGATAGAAGCTGAAATGCCTAAGATGTCCAAGGTACCTTACTCATTTTTCATTAGTAGCTTGATGTATGCCATGGTTTGTACTAAGGTGGATATTACCCAAGTAGTGGGAGTTGTGAGTAGGTATATGAGTGATCCAAGTTATGAACATTGGCAAACAATGAAATAGATTCTTAAATATTTGAGAGGAACCATGGATTTTACATTATGTTATGGTGGATTAGATACCACTTTGCATGATTATGTGGACTTAGATATGATAGGGGATATTGATAGTAGGATAAGTATGATAGGTTATATTATTATTGGAGATACAATAGTTAGTTGGATTTACAAGATACAGAAGGTTGTGGCTTTGTCAACCATAGAGGTAGAGTATATTGCTACCAAAGAGGCTAGCAAGGAAATGATTTGGTTATAGGAGTTATTTTAAGAGTAGGGGCATGATCAAGAAGTTTAGAGACTACATAGTGAAAGTTAGAGTGATATTCATTGGAAAAGAAATCCACTTTCCACTTGAGGACAAAAAACATTAAGTTATGTTATCACTTCATCAAGATAACTTTAGAGGAAAACTTGGTGAAGCTATAAAAGATTCATACTAGCTAGAATCTTACGGATATGATGACCAAGGTGGTCACATTGGACAAGTTGAGATTAGGAGTATAGTTTAGGGGCCTGGAGAGCTCCACAAATGTGGGGAGCATATTTTCCCCACTCCACCTTTTATGAAACCTTTTTCCACATGTGATTGTAATATTCTTAGCATATTTCTAATTTCTATGTTTCCATATTTTATGGAGTTGGTTATTAGATATCTATTTTCCATGTTGACTTCCTTGATCTGAGGGAGTTGATTGTTCTTTGGAAAATGTAATGCCTTTCTTATTTCAAGGAGTTGTTTGTGATCACATGTTATTATAAAATGTGCCCTTTAAAGGTGGAGACTCTATCTTGGCATGTTCCTTATTAGATGGGTTTTTTGATGGGTTTGGTGAGGTGTAAATGAGGTGTCCTTTATGAATTATTCTTATCTTGGATACGCATGGCACAAATTATCCTCATTTTTTGGATTTTCCTTAATTTTTTATATATATAGGGTGTGGTGTGGGATTTAGAGGTTGATGGTTTATTTGTAGGGTGTGGCTTTGAGGATCAAAGTCAAAGTGTAGATGTTTTTGTGAAGTGCAGGTGTTTATTGTATGTTTTTGTAGAGCAACTTATGTGATACAGTAAAGTGTAGGTGCAGGCGCAAGTGAGAGTGCAACATTTTCTATAGGAGATTTTTTTATCTCTATGAGAGTTCATTGTAGTCTTGTGTTTGATTACAGTTATATTGAGAACTTTCTTGGTGGATGTAGCCCACATCGGGTGAACCACAATAGATCTATGTTATGTGTTATTGAGGCTTGTTCTCTCCATTTTAATGCCTTCATTATATCTATGATTTGAGGAATGTTTCCATGATGCATGCTATTGCATAAGTTAGATCTATTTTATGATTATATTAAATCTGATTTAAAATTTTTTTACTTCCTAAAAGTTAAAGAAACACTAAGTCAACCTCAATGGAATAAAGCTATGGATGCTAAGTATGACTCACTCATGAAAAATCAAACTTGGGAACTTGTTGATCTACCTACAGAAAAGAAACCCATAAGTTACAAATGGATTTTCAAAACTAAATACAAGGTAGATAGATCCATCGATAAACATAAATCATGACATTTAGAAAAAGGATATGCTTAGAAATAAGGAATTAGCTATGAATATACCTTTCTACCCGCTATAAATATCAAGACCATCAAAGATGTTTACAAACTGACAACATAAAATAGATGAAAACTTTAGCAGATGGATGTTAAGAGTGCTTTCCTAAATGGTGATCTCAAAGAGAAAGTATACATGACCCAACTAGAATCATTTGATGGTGAAAAACATCCTAAAAAGGTATGTCATCAAATCAAAAAAATTTATGGATTGAAACAAGCTCCTAGGGTATGGTACATCAAGATAGATGATCACCTTTTACGACATGGTTTTACCCATAACCCCTCAGATTCTAACTTGTACATAAAGAAGGTAGGGACGTAAATCATCATTCTTGTTTTGTATGTAGACTATCTTATGATCACTATAAGTTTTGAAGATTAGGTTGATATTGTGAAGAATGACCTCAAGAGATCCTTCGACATGATTAACTTCAGGCTACTCCACTACTAACTTGGCTTGGAGATATGGTAGAAATAGAATCAAATTTTTGTCTCCTAGATAAAATATTTCAAGACACTCCTAGAAAAGTATAAATTGTCATATTGTAAGCCTCTTTCAACACCAATGGAGAAAGGTTTACAACTCTCTCAATTTTAGGACTCACCTCAAGTAGATGCAACTCTCTATAGAAAACTCATTGGGAGTCTCATCTACTTGACCTACCCCAGATCAGACATATGTTTTGTTGTGAGCTTTTTCTCTAGATTTATGTAGGAGACAAAAAAATGTCATTGGACTGCATCAAATCATGTTTTGAGATATGTTCGAGATACACTTGAGTATGGTCTGGAATACAGTAAGAATACTCAGTTCTTCTTGTAGGGATACACCAAATTGAAGCATGCCAAATATATTGATGATATAAAGTTAACATCAAGATACATATTTCACCTCGGATATGGACCAATCTCATTGATTAGTAAGAATCAAACTATTTTTCCTCTCTCATCCACTGAGGTAGAGTATCATGCCACACATGGATCTATATGCGAGGCAATATGGTTAAGTTGCATTCTAGATGATATGGGCATTAGTGAAGAGAAGCCACTTATTCTTCATTGTGATAATCAAGGTGTATTACAGAGTGTGAAGAATCATGTTTTGCATGAAAGAGCCAAGCACATAGAGGTTGAATGTCACTACATTTTAGAGAAATCTTAGACCACCACATCTAGCTCCAATAATGCCCAATAGATGCACAAATAACTGATAAACTCACCAAATCCCTTATAAAGGTGAAATTTGAGATGTTTAAGGGGTACATTTTTAAAAATAATGTAATAAGGGGGGAATGTTAGCATATATGATTAGAATAGTTAAATCAGTTACAACTATTCCATTATTTTTAGTTATTGATTGGTCTCTCCCCAGATCCTTTGAATCTTTCTTCCATTATCTGTAGCATCATGGTATATATATGCTAATCTATTTTCATGAATAAAACATCAGATTTAAATGGTTTATATCAAAATGATTATTGCAGATTACATGTATAGTTTCATGTGATATGATTCATTTCTCCACACATGTAATAGGTAATTAGATATCATGGGTTTTTATTCTATTTCCTTTGATTTTGATTACATTTGTATATTTATTATGGTCTCCACCCTTGTTGTTAACTATAATGTCCTATGTATTTATTATAAGAGGAAGGAGGTGTCTAATTTGGTTGTTATTGTGGTGATGCAGGGATTCATGCATGCTGGTACTCCAAAGATGGGGATATCTACCTTGACTGATATTACATAGAAGGAGTCCATTATACATGGTACTAAGGAAACTGAAGAATCAACCTTATTGTATGTTGTGTTGTTGATAGACATAATCCACCTTATTCTATGGCCTCAACTTATCGAGTTAGGACATTTGGTTTTAGAATTGGGGACTATTGAATAGTGACTATGAAGACATTTTGAGTGATGTCTTATTTTAGCTCTTTGAGAGCCCTAAAATTATTTTCATCATAGTTATGATATTTAAATAATATGTAGAATACACTTCATAATTGTCGCATAAAATGTTTTAGCAAATGAAAATTTGTAGTTTCATGTCTTATGATGTGACAAACTTCACATAACTATATTTTCATCATTGGGAATTCATTATGATGGTTTCCCTTAAGTCAATAATCAATTTACCATACATATAATATTAGTTACTTCCCCTCATATATTTCATCCATATTACATAATATTGCATCTAACATGGCATAAAATTTTGTACTATTAGGAGGGTATTCTTCATAGTCATATATGTTGAAGTCTAATTATAGTAACTCTTGACTTAAAATTTTTAGTGAATGAATCCTAGTATACATAAAATTGGATTATAATTTGTATGTCTTATACATACCAATAAACTTGGTTTGTATTGTAAAAATTAAAATTCACCCTATTAATCATATTAGGAAATCAATGATCATAATCCCATATGGATTCTCCCAATTTTTGTTTGATTTATTTAAAATCTAAAATAGTTTGGCTGGCACACTTTTGCATCTTGAATTCTTATATTAATTTATATTTTCTCTATTGATGGGTCATAATTGCATGATTATTATTAAAAATAAAATATAGATATTGGTTAGCTAAAGCTCCTATAAGTTTACTCTTCTTGTTCGTGTCATTTGTGACACCCTTAACTTGCCACTTCATTTCACACATTAATAATTAGTGTTTCAGGTCAGTTGACCCATCATATGACATCAATGTAAAAAATATCCTACAAGTAACTTCATGTTTCCTACTCTTGCGCTAGTTATGATTGGTTTGAGTGATGTTTGCACTATTATTTATAAACTAGCGATCATGGTGCTTTGTATTCCAAGAATATTGAAATCAATGGATGTCTAGCTTCATCTCCACTTGCCTTATTTTGTGTTTCTAATATTGTTAAAACTTATTCAAACCACTTCGTATTTACTATTAACTCTAAAATACATCTGGTCTACTATTGTTAATAATTAAAATAGGTGTAGGGGATATGTCCCCTAGAGTGAATGAATCATACCTAGAGTTTCCATCATGACCACCCCTTAATCCAACCTAAACTTGTGTTTCATCATTGATTCTTGGAAATACTCTCCTTCCCATTCAAAATATAATTGATGCCTATGTAGCTACTCACTAAACTTATTGTTAATTTATTCCACCTTCCCTTCAACAACATATTTATTATTTATCCATTATGTTCCCTCATCTCTTTCTAGGTCAGTCTCTAATTCCCAATTGTTCTCTATGTTCTCTTCAGGTCTTTCATTTCCTTCAATCCCTTCTAGTGAGTTTTTACCTTCAAATTAAATTTCTTCTTATAGATGTATAGTTACTCTCATTCTCTATATAGTTATGAAGATATTTCAAGTGATGTCTTATTTTAGCTCTTTAAGAGCCCTGAAATTATTTTCATCATAGTTATGGTATTTAAAGAAATTATAGAATAAAATTCATAATTCTCACACATAATGTTATAATGAATGAAAATTTTTAGTTTCAAGTCCTATGATGTGACATACTTCACATAACTCAATTTTAATGATTGGGAATTCATTACGTTGGTTTCCCTCAAGTCAATAATCAATTCCCCATACATAAAATCTTAGTTACTTCCCTTCCTAGATTTCATCCATATTGCACAATATCACATCTAACATGGCATAAAATTTTGTACTATTACAAGGGTATTTTACATAGTCATATATGTTCAACTTTGATTGTAGTATGTCTTGACTTAAATTTTTTAGTGAACAAAGCCTAGGATACATCAAATTGTATTATAATTCATAGGCCTTCTACATATAAATCAACTTCATCTATATCATTAAAATAAAAATTCACCCTATTAATCATATTAGGAAATTCATGATAATAATCTCATATGGATTCTCCCATTTTTTATTTCAATTCCAGTTTAGTTTGGATGATACACTTTTACATATTGAATTATTATATTAATTTATATTAGATCTGTTGATGGGTCATAGCTACGTTATTATTATTAAAAATGAAATTTAGAGATTGGTTAGTTAAATATCCTATAAGTTTACTCTTCTTGTCCATGTCATTTATGACACCCTTAACTTTCCACTACATTTCACACATTAATAAGTAGTATTCCAGGTCAGTTGACCCATCATATGACATCAATGTAACAAAATATCCTATAGGTAACTTCATGTTTCCTACACTTGGGCTAGTTATGATTGGTTAGAGTGATGTTTGCACTATTATTTACAAACTAGCTATGACGGTGCTTTGTATACCAAGAGTATTGTAATCAATGGCTCACTAGCTTCATCTCCAATTTACTTAATATGTCTTTCTAATGTTTTTGAAACTTATTCAAACCAATTTGTATTTACTATTAACTCTTCAATACATCTACTCTACTATTGTTGGTAATTAAAATAGGTGTAGGGGGTGTGTCCCCTAGAGTGGATAAATCATACGTAGAGTTTTCATCATGACCACCCCTTAACCTAGTTTAAACTTGTGTTTCATCATTGATTCTTGGAAATACTCTCATTCCCACTTAAAATATAATTTATGCCTATGTAGCTATTCGATAAACCTATTGTTAAGTTATTCTACCTTCCCTTCAACAAAATCTTTATTATGTCTCCATTATGTTCCCTCATCTCTTTATACGCTAGTCTCTAATTCCCAATTGGTCTCTATGATATTTTCAGTTCTTTCATTTACTTCAATCTCTTTTGGTGGTTTTTGACCTTCAAATTTGATTTCTTCTTCTAGAGGTATAGTTACTCTCATTCTCTTTGTATCTTCCCATCTTTTCCTACTTGTAGCTACATGTGGCCCTTCATCTTATACATATTTATTTTCTTGTTCTATCTTTTCTATTGTTATGGACCCCTTTGAAGCCCCAGAAGTATTTTATCATCTTTCTTCTCTATTTTATCCATTATCTTAGTTTTGGTTTAGATTCCTTGGTTCAAATATTTTTCATTAATCTCCCTTCGGCTTGTATACCCATAGTGTTTTGCATGAAAAATCCATGTTGGTTGGAATCAACACCATAGCCTTTTACACAACTAGCCTTTTTAACAACACAAAAATTTTCTTCAAAAATTTAACTCTGATCCCTCTAAATGTATATAGTAGTCTTCACCCAATGGTCAATCACATGGGTCTATTCAATGTTTAGGTTACACAATTATTTCAAATTTTCTTCACTCCACACAAAATGGTGTGTTTTACGAGGTATAAAGTAATAGTATTCGATTGTAGATGGCCACGCTACTACCAATTCAAATAACTCACACCAAAATATTTCATATATTTATTCATGGATATGATTATAAATAATATTATCGATAGTAACTCTTATTCTTATAAATTATTCCTCTGTGATCTCACATATATTTGTATCTAGTGAATTCTTAAGGTCCCTTTGACTAGGCAACCATTTGAACATATTCAACTCCCAATATTGAAACCCTTATTGGCAATGGTCCCTAGAATATCTCATAAAGATATGTTATATGTTTAAGGTTGTGAACATTGTAACAGGACGCTGAATTAAGCTATGAATTACAAACTAAATTAAAGCTAAACTTTGTGCAATATCATACACATAAATTTCTTCTTATTTGTGATACGTGTATATGTACTTATTATCATTATTTTTATTTTATGAATTCAAACTTAAACATTATGTGAGAATCCATTCATTTACAAGGAAGATATAATTAACTCATAATATATATATATATATATATATATATATATATATATATATATAAATTTCAAGAGATGTTTTATAGAAGGATACAAATTCAATATGTGTGCTAAATTATTTTAACTAATATTTCAATCTTCAAATGCATGATATATATAAACTGAAAATAGACTATGGTTCTTCATTTTCTTATAATTTATTTCATGTACTGAAATATCTGAGATACCCATTAAAAATATCATATGTTTCATAAGCCAATATTAATCTATATTTTATACCAAATCTGCCACAATGTACACATGTCACATGTTCAGACTTAAAAAAATGTATGGAAATTATGCTTCATATCTTCCTTTTAACATGTTTCTAACTCATAAAAAACCAAATATTTCATATTAAGTTTTTCTTGTTTCAAGGTATATGTTTAAATCATCTGAGATTAAAATTAATGTAGCCAAGAGGATATTGAAGTGTGTGATAAGTACTATCAGATTTGGTATTCCTTATTATGCTATTAAAAATATTGAAACTTGCTGGTTTAAGTGATTCTGATTGGTAAGGTAATTTAGATGACTAAAATTAAATATTCAACAATTTTTTTTCACTTCGTTTAAGTTTGGTCAATACATCTCAAAGAAATAATGTTCAATTACCCTTTCACTTACAAAAGCATGAAGGGAAGAATGTTGGATAAGTATTGTTAAGCGTTGTTTTTTAGTATATTTATTAGAAAAGAATAAAATCATATAATGAATATTAGATAAGTAATTCTCAATTACCCAATGTCAAGGGGAAAAAATAAATTTACATAATGAATATTAAGCAGAAAAAAAAATTGTTTATATATTAAAAAATATATTATATAAACTGATATAAAAAAATTGCACATCCAACTTATTAAACAATTCAATCTTAAAGAAATTTTCATTTGAAAGGATATAAACTGCAGGTGAGAACAACATACAAGAGTTCACAATTTTTTGTTTTCACTGAAGGGAGAAACATCTAATTTTTTTGGGGAAAATAGTGCATTGGTTGGAATCGGTCCATGGATAAATTGACCTTTTTCGATGTAGTTCCAAATTCCATTGGGTATCCATTCCGCTGAATTCCTCTCAAACAAATTCCACTAAATATAAAAGGAGTACTATGTTTTTTGACATCAGTGATTGATCGATTTTATTTAACAATCAGTTAATGAGTATTCATCTCCATCCTATTCTCTACCAAAATAATTAAAACGTCTATGCAACTAAAGATAAACGTTTATGGGTTACGTTGTGATTACTCCCTATTTCTATTGTGTTAGTTTCATAAAAATAGTAATAAAAATTATGTTACAACTTTTGAATTTAACACAATATGTGAACTATGAAATAGTTTGTTATATACATTTATAAATTGTAATATTATTATGGATTTAGGATAATAACTCTATTTATTCTTAGGATTAATTTATATGTAGCCACTAGAAAGGATCATTTTAATCTTCCTTTCATTGACAAAGTACTTGACATACTCTTAGGATAAATACTTCTCTTTTTTGGATGAATTTAATGGATATAATCATATCAAAATAGTGCATAAGGACTAGGATAAGACTAGCTTTGTATGTCCTTTGGGTACCTTTGTATATGACATACTTCCATTCGGGGTATGTAATACTCATGCCAACTTTGAAAGGGTTATCACAAGCATTTTTTTTTACATATCCCATGAATATGTAGAGGTTTATATGTATGAATTCATGGTCTTTGGGGATACATATGAAGAAGCCATCAAGATCCTAGAGAAAGTTATTCAATGTTTTCAAGACAAATGGATATCCTTAAGTCATTATGAATGTTACATGTTGATGACAAAAGACATTGTACTATGAAACCATATCTCTTTAGTAGGGATAGAGGTAGATCCTAGAAAAATATAAAGTAATAAAAAACATACCAATCCCATATAAATATAAGGATGTTCAAATTTTCTAAGGATATGTTAGATATTACCATAAATTTATCAAAGAATTTAGTAAAATAATAAAACCTCTATTTGTATTACTATTTAAAGATGTTGATTTTATATGGATTTATATATGTGATAGACCACTCCAAGACATGGAAGATAATAGTAATTAATTGAGTGTCGTATGACACAGATTGAAAATTACTTTTCCACATCCATATAGATGATTTTCGTATGACACTAGGAACTATCTTGAGAAAAAAAAAGGATCCTTGAACTATGTTATATACTTTATCAGAAAGAATCCTTAGGGAGCTAAGGTTAATTACATCATGATAAAAAAGTAATTTCTTGTGGTAGTGTAGGCCATCAATAAATTCAGACATCATATTAAACTATATATAAATTTTTATTCGCACATACCATGTTGTAATTAGGTATTTAATGAACAAATCATAAATCAGTGGTAGAATAATTAGATTGTTGTCACTACTACAAAAATTGTAATTATTATTTTAGATAGACTAATCAAGGATAATGTAGTAACATATTTTATATCAAGACTAATGTCTTAATAACATATCCATTGGTAGATGATTCATATCCTGATTAACATATTTTTTCTTTGTCCATTAACACTCATTGGTTTACATATATAATTAATTAGTTGGTTGTAGGGAATATCCCACAACATTTATCAACAAGACATAAATGTCACTTGGTGGATATAATTATTCCATACTCATGGATCTTAGAATGCCTATTTTATATTGGGCCTAACTTAGTCATGCACAATGTGTATTTGGGAATGAAGTAGTCGACATCATCTGAGTATGTCATGATGAACCCTACGAGGGATATTTTTTAACAAATAGGATTGCATACAAGATCTTTAATATAAGATACTACTATCCCACCTTACATAGGGATGTTTTAACATGTAATCTCAAGTGTGATAAGTTGCAACATATGGGGAAACCTACTGTAGAGAGGATTACAAAGAAAGTTAGTCAAGCATTAGTCCATAAATAGTGAAAAATGCACAAAGAACTAACTAACTAAGCCTATCTATTCCTATGGGAATTATAAAAAATAGCAAGAAAGAAATGAAAGAAATCAGCATCATATTACCTTCACAAATGGATTCACCATACCTATGTGGCTCAAAAATATGTTCTTCCTTGATCAAGCATCATTGTCTTTGTCAATAATGGTGGTAAGCTCCTCAAATGTCTCAAGAACACTGCATAAAACCTAGGCTCATGATTCCAAATCACTAAACTAGCCTATCAAAAAATATTTTAAAATAAATTAATGATTAAATATAAAGGATTGTGTAAACAATTTAACATTATAACTTTGCAATATTAAAGCTTAAAATTCATGTCCATGGCCTCTCTATTTATAGATTTTTGAAATTGGTTAGGATCAACCATGAACATCCATCTCAAGATTGAGATGTGTGACCATGATCTTAATATTTCATGACCTTGAAATAAGGGGCATTGAAGAGGCATGGGAAGCATTAACTATGCATGGGTGACCCATAATCTTGATATTTGTGACATTTATGGCTTAGGGATGTCTTCCCAAGAAATGAGGTCCCCTGATGATGTAGATAATAGGAATCAATTTTAAACAATAAATATCCAACAACTCTCATGAAAAATCCAAT
The DNA here is from genome assembly GCA_037957365.1 of Torreya grandis. Classification (NCBI taxonomy): domain Eukaryota; kingdom Viridiplantae; phylum Streptophyta; class Pinopsida; order Cupressales; family Taxaceae; genus Torreya; species Torreya grandis. Next base: position 3,195,584 of record JARHVA010000833.1, on the reverse strand, counting down.
TAAGATCTTGATTTGGATTAATTAGCCTTAAACAAGGTTAATCAAAATTTGTGCAATTATTTGAAAATTGGCCCTCAATTAATCAAAATGGTTAGAAAATCATATTACTGAGTTATAATTTGACTTAGGAAGAATTAAAAGGTGACGTTAGATGAGATATAACCATATTTCGATTTAGGATGTTTTCAACATAAAATAATACAGGTACGTGGTGTGTACCAATGAATTTAGGAGATAAGAGTGATACAAAGCTTAGAAGGTGAAATCATCATTTTGACTCAAAATGAATTGATCAAAGTTAGCTAACCCATAAATTTAATTTCCCTATTTAGGGATAATTTGACCTAAATTGGCACTTTTAAATGAAAATTTCAAACCATTTAGCATATTTTATGGATTTTGACCTAAAATGTGCATTTGAGTGTAATTCGAGTAAGATTGACAATTTCAACACAATTGGTGTTAGGAATTGGATGTTCACATTTTACCCCTATTTAAGAAGGCATATAAAGACATTCAAGTGAAGCAACATATTTTCAAAAAAAAGAGTTGTTAATAATAAATTGAAACAAACCCATGATGCCCCCTCGAGAGGACATACTAGGATGGACTCTCGAAAAGAGAGAGAAAATGAGAGATTAACCCATGGAATAGATCACATCCAGATGAGATAATGATTTCACACATGATTACCATCAATGATAAAAATATAATTACAGGTATAATAGGCCTTAGAAACAGGGGGAATGGAAAAGAGACAATCCATAAATGTAAGGGACACACTGTAAATGTACCCAATTTGAGAGTACAAGCTGCATTCTTACGACATTGATCAATCCTGAGATAAGTTGCATAATATATATTTCCATGATGGGATTTAATGTGGAGATCTTGGAATTAGAAAAAAAAATAGAGAACATTCTAATTTAGGAAGGGAAGCACCACTAGAACAGGGTCTCTAAAGAGAAGATAATAAGTACTCTAGTGGAGCAAATGTGATCATGATTAAATAATTTTGCTCTAGTAGGGAAAATATTGATCATTGATAAATAATAAATAATGATTTTTCCCCTATAGAGATTATTTTATTTTGATAGGTAAAATATCAAAATATCTCATGGGCAATTGGGAAGTAAAATATTAAAATATCAATATATAAAAATTTTGCCCTAGCAGGGGCAATTGGGAAGTAAAATATCTCAAAGATATAACCCAAAAGATAGGTTAAAGTGAGTGAGTGAAAATGCACATGTGATGATGTAATGGCTTAGAAATCCATATAAAACCAAGCATATGATAATGCAAAAAGTGATGAGAGAGATGAAAAGAATAATGGAGATAGTTGAGTTGACCTTAATAGAAATTGAGCATTTCCTACATAGTTCCATAGACTCATGTTCCAACATGAACTTCAGGCCAATGTAGTTCACCCAAGTTTGAGAGAGAATAGAATGAGGAATGATGAAAAATAACCAAGAATTTATTAGAATCACAATGTATGCAAAGAGATGCACATTTAAGCATATATTTGAATGATAAAATGCATGTTACCTAGATGCCTAATTCCATATCATGAGCCTAGGTTTTGCAAAGTGTTCTTGAGAATTGTTCATCATAGCTGATGTTGACATTAAGAATTTGAGACCTAAGCATAAATTTATTGCTATAGAAAAATAAATTAGGCATCATAAGTATGAACAACTTATAATGACATAAGATTCCAATTGCGTTGATCCCGTTCAAATGTGAATACCTATAACTAAGGATAATGGTAAAATAATGACCAAAACCAGAGTTACAATGATTTACATTTAAATAAAAAAGCAAAAGACAAAGAAAAAGATAATAATAAATTACCCTAACTTGAAATCAAGATATGATCTATCAAGACTTAAGTAGGAACAAGAATGTTTAAAAAATAAAAGGCAAGAACATCTTAACGACATGAGACCAAGATATGAATAATCAAGATCCATGTGGACCATCAAGGCATTCTTGAACACAAAAAAGAAAAATCAAATAGAAAAAAAAACACCAACAACAATCAAATAAAAAAAATGGTTCAAGAACAACATAATAACATAGCATCAAAATATAAATAATCGAGATCCATGTGAATCATCAAGATGTTCTGAAACACAAAAGAGATAAGTGAAAAACAATCAAGGAAACACCATATCAAGATGAGACAAGATGAAATAAAAAGAGAGAAGGAGAAGAAATGAAAAGAGTGGCTGAAAACATAATAAAATACCAAGAAAATACAACAAAACACTAAGAAAACTCAAACAAACACCAATAAAACTCAAATAAACACACACAAATAAAAACTAAGTTAGTGTAGTTTAAAGATAAATGTTAATGCATGTGTGGTAGAGGCGTTACTTTCCACCACATCATAACAAAGAACAATGACATGATAATTATTCCCTAATTAAAGAGGAATAATGATAAAAGAAATGGGGGAAGAGAAGAAAAGGAAGGGGTTGGCCGAGCTGACTCCAGATTTATCAAACAAGTGGATACTTCCTACATAGTTCCATGTATGCATGTTCGTTTATGAACTTTAGGCCAAATGTAGTGTTCCCAGGAAATGTGATAGAAGAAAAATGATGATCAGACCAACATGATTTAGAGAAGAAATGGAAGATATGACAAATAAAAGAGAATGGTCTAGTAAATAAGAAGCTGATAAGATGAGAAAGAATGACCTTGGAAAATGGCAAGTTTATGTGATAAAATGAAATGAATTGGTGTTTCTGTGCTTATAAAATGATAAGAGCGTAGCATGGTAGAATGAGAATGTACAAATGTATAGAGGTATAAGATAATGTTTTTATTATTTTTTGGATCATGTTCTAATGTTTTTGGTATTTTTAAAGTATTTCTAATGTTTTTGGTGTTTTTAGGATAAAATATGCACAAGGTGGAACCATCTAGTGAAGGAGATGGACGTCCTGAGAGTAGAGGTTCCAATAAGATAGCTAAGCTAGCTACAACATCCCATGCTCACAAATCAGTGAGAGAAATGGGTTGATAAAGATAAATGAATGTGATATAAAATAATGTGCAACTTGAAGTAAAAAAAATATATCAGCATTCACCTATCTATAATAGTGTAGTAATGGTCTAGAATTGAGAAGACATTTCTGTTCACTTGTTTGAAGCTACACAATACTGTCCTAGCTAAACTATTCTATAGAACTGCTACTGAGAATATTCATAATGTTCATGAGACATAATCGAGATCACAATTGGTCAAAGGATAAAAAATGGTCAAGCTTATAACATGCCTTAGACATAAAAAAGAATATGCTTCTTAAAGAGAGCAATCTAGAATGGGATGAAGAATATGTTTAGAGTGCCAAGGATTCAAAGCCTTTACTATCAAGAATCATGAAAAGTGGACTAGGGTAGTATAAAATGTGTTCAAGGTAAGATATAAGGGTGGGATAAAATTATGACAACACCAATTTCCCCCAAGTCAGGGGCCTTATAGACAATGGTTCAAAGTTGTTCATGCATATAACCTCTTAAGGTGTATGATATTCATGGGCTGTGAAAGTTTTTCACCATTAGGTTTAGCCAATCGATATGCTCTTGATCCATAGTTTGTTGTGACAATATATGGTCCTAACCAATTAGGTTGAAACTCGCCTTTTTTTTGGGTTCAACATTTATATTCTTATGGTTGTCTTTGAAAACTAAGTCACCAATCTCAGCTTCTCAAGGGAGAATGTGTTTGTTGTAGCTTCTCCACAATCTATTCTAATAGGCCTATAAATTTTCTATGGAAGCCAAATGCTTACCATCAAGAATCTCTAGTTCATGCAGTCATGAGGCTCTATAGTCTTCATTATCTTAAATGTGCTCTAGTGATATTCTTAATGATGGGATCTCAATCTTGGTTGGGATGATAAATTTAATATGGAGTAGCTCTAGTTGGGGTAGGATGATTGGTTCTATAATCCTAATGGGTAGGAAAGAGTTGCAAGTGCCAATTACGACCAACATCATTAAAAATCTTCTTTAAGATGGATAGAATGGTTTTATTTGATGCCTCAGCTTGTTTGTTGCCTTATAGGTTATATAGAGTGGATTTCTTGTGCTTGATCTTGAAATTTTCAAAAACATATTTCACATCTTTGTTCACAAAGGATCCACCATTATTAGATATAATATGGGTTGTGATGCCATATCGATAGATGCTATGGTAATGAATGAATTTGGCTATTTGTTTCCCAGTAACATAAGTGAGAGGAATGGCCTCAATCCACTTGGTAAAGTACTTAGTTGTAGTCAAAATATACTTATGGCCATATGAAAATGTTGGGTTAATTTTCCCAAGGAGATCAATACCCCATGTTGAGAATGGCCATGGTGTTGTAATCGGCTACAATGGTAAGGAAGATTCATGTATCAAGTTGCCATGATGCTGAGAAGGAACACACTTATTTACATAATTACAAGCATCTATCTCCATTTTGGGCCAATAATAGCCTATTATAAAGAGTTTCTTTGCCAAGGCTACACCATTGGTATGGGTCCCACACATTCCTTCATGAACCTCCTTTAGTGCCAGCTTGGATTCTCCCAAAGATAAACAAAGAAGCATTCCATCATAGCCTTTATGATTAAGCATGTTTCCAAGGAGGATATAACATGTTAAGTGATGAAGGAATAGTTTTTTTGGTTTTTAGAAAGGTTGGTAGGAAATACATGACTATGGAAATGGTTATAAAAATATTGGTACCATGGTAGCTCAAGTGAGGGATTAGGATCAGAAATGGTGCATATCCTCTCTGAATCTGATAGAATATGTGCTAGCTGAAGAAGATTTTCAATCAAGAACTGATACTCTTTAGGATTTTCATCCATTTGTGTCATGGAACCAATTGTTGACATGGCATTGAAAGATTTGTTGTTGACTTGTGGAACTTTCTCAAACTATAGAGATTTAAAATATGTTATGAGGTTATCAAAAATTTACTTGTAAGGAATAAGATTATCATCCTTTGTTTGATACTAGTTATTTGTCTGATTTATGATTAGATATAAATCTCTATAGACCTTTAAGCTTTGAATATCCCACTGAATAGCAAGATGGAGCCCTATAACCAATGCCTCATATTCAGCCATATTATTTGTACACTAAAATTGTATATAAAATGCTCTGGGGATCAAATCCCCCTATGGCATGATCAATAATATACCAGCTCAAAACCCTCAAGATGTGAAGTATCCATCAAAATAGAGCATCTAATATTTAGGTTCTTGTGATGTTTATTCCATCATCATGATAGAATCATCTAAAAGGTCAAAGTTGAGAGGTTGAGTGGCTGTAATAGGAGCTTCTACAAGTTGGTTAGCAAGAACTTGTCCTTTGATTGCCTTTTGATTCTAAGTACTTAATATCAAACTCACTGAGGAGCATAATCCATTTAGCCATGTGTCCTTGAAGAGATACTTTAGATAAAAGGAACTTGAGAGGATCTACCTTGGTGATAACAATAGTTTTGTTATTTAGCATATAATGTCACAATTTCTAAGTGGCAAACACCATAGCTAAAAATGCCTTCTCAATAGGCATATAATTATGTTCATAGGCTACCAATGTGTGACTTAAATAATAAATAGAGTGTTCCTTACCATGATCATCATGCTAAGCCAAAAGTGCCCCCAGTACATGTTCTGTGGACCTCATAACTATTTAAGATTATTTGGTGGAGGCATTTCCATAATAGCATTGACCTTTGTAGGGTTGAATTTGATCCCTGATTATGATACAATGAACCCTAGAAATTTTCCTGATGTGAATCCAAAGACATAATTCTTAGGATTCAAGCAGACTTTATATGCACGGAGCCTCTCAAATATTCTTCACAGAATGTCAGGGTGTCCATCTCTTTTTCTTGATTTTGCTAGTATATCATCAACATAGTCCTCAAAAATATCATGCATCATGTCATGGAAAATGATACTTATTTCACACTAATATGTGGCTCAAACATTCTTTAAACCAGATGACATGACTTGGTAACAAAATGTCCCCCACAAAGTGGTGAGTTCAGTCTTATACTGATCTTTAGGGGCTATCTTGATCTAATTGTAACCAAAAAATCCATCCATTGAGGATAATATCTCGTACCTAGCAATTGATTCAATGATCATGTCGATGTTGGGGAGAGGAAAATCATCTTTGGGGTATGCTTTGTTGATATCACAAAAATTAGTACAAAAACGTATGCTTGGGGTCTTTTTACTCAATGGTACTATGTTAGAAACCCATTTAGAGTAGTCCAGTGGTATGATAAAATTAGCTCCAAACAACTTTTACAAATTGGACTTAACCAAAGAGGTGATGTGTGGATGCATCTTTCTCAACTTTTGCTTGACTGGTTTAGCACCAAGGTAAACAACAAGATGATGCACAACTAAATCTAGGTCTAAGCCTAGCATGTCAGAGTATGCCCATGCAAGCATGTCTATATAATCCTTAAGAATGGATATAATATGTTCACATTTGGCTTTAGTAAGGGAAGCTCCAAGATAAATAATTTTGGGATCCTCATGGATTCCCAAATTCACTTCTATTATGCTCTCCATAAGGAGTGTGGATCCATCCTCTAGAATTGTAGGAAATGTATGATCATAATCATTTTCCTATGCTATATATTCTTGTTGTTCCTCCTAAAGATCCAGATAATATGAAGAATCAAAATCTACCTTCTCAGGTAAAGGCCAATTGGCAAAAACCTCTAGAAACTTAAGAGTAAGATGCTCAAATATTTGATGTTATTCTGAAGAGATGCTTGTACTAGCTATGGAAATTGGGATAGATGGGCTTTCTAAGTCTTGAGGGGATGAGAAAACTTTCCCACTTGGGAGCACCTAAAATAGGTTTTCACTTAAAGATCTTGATGATTGATCTTTATTATGACCAGAAAATTTTGCCTGTTCTACAAAGTAGGCAGAAGGATCCAATGAAAAATTAAAACCCTGTTTATGATCACCAATGGGGAATGCATCTCGTAGGCCCATGTATTCTATAATTGATTCTTCATTTTGAAACTCATCGAGGCATATGATTGAATTTTGCTAATCCTAATCTATGATTTCAAGATATAAAAGGCATATGTTACAGTGAAGGTTTGCTCCAAGATAGGAAGTGCCAATGGTAAAGATATAATGTCTTGCTTCAAGAAGGGAAACACCATAAGGATGGGTTTTTATTTTAGGATGGGAAGCTCCAATAGGCATTATGGTCAATATGGCATTTGAATCAAACAAATCTGAGTCAACAAGCTCATCAAAAAGGCTATAATAGGACATTGTGTCACTGCTAGGAGTCTCATCTCTAATAATTTTTTAAGAGTCACTATAAAATGTCATGAGGCCATCCTTTGGTTGTTTACATCTGAGACCATGATTCTAATTAACAATTCTAGCTGATAAGGATTCTAAAATTCCTTGCACCTATGGGCCAAGGCCTTTCCCTATATAGTCAAGATGATCCATTATCCTATTAGGGATATGATACTTTGGATTCTAAAAATAATCAATAAAGCATTCAAAACATAACAAATATCCCTTTGAAAATGCCTCTTGATCTATCTTTGGTGCAATTATAGGTACAAAAACCATAGGAGGTTTTGATTGTTTCTTATTTGGTTGCCAAATATGATTGGGTCTATTAGGCATCTGGGAAGTTTTAGGATTACCAAATGTTTTAGGGGCTTTTGGTAATTTTTTAATATGGAGGATGTCCTTCAAATTTTAGGTGGAAATGCCTACGTCTTTAATAATAACTTGCTTAGCTAGAGCTATAGGAAATAAATCAGTCAAAGTGGAGGCTAGATCACCAGGGTCTATATAATTAGATGGAGATGGATGAGAAATGACGACTTTGTTATTCTTTATGATGAATTCACAACTTGGGTAATAGTTATAATTAAAAAACTCTACTTCAAGATGTTTATAGTGTTGATATGGATGCTGATCAATTGGAATAGTAACCTCAATGCCATCATGGGGAAACTCAAGGCATTGGTGAAGAGTAGATGGAACTACCTATACTTCATGGATCCAATGATGGCCAAGAAGTATGTTATAAGGAAGCTCAATATCCATAATATGGAATAATGTGTGATGAGAAAAAAACCCAACCATGACTGGGAACCAAATTATACATGATGACTCCCTCTCGATGTTGTTGTAAGCCTTAATTGTAATAGTTTATAGCTGAATTTCTTTATCCATGTCGCCCAATCATCATACCAATTTAAGAGATATGATTTCAGCCCTGAACCATTATCTATAAGAACCCACTTGATCTTGTGATCCATAATGATTATCTCAATGTATAGTGGGTTATTATGGTTTGTGCCAATGGTGGACATGTCTTTTTGATCAAATGTGATTTACTAAAATGAAGACAAGTGTCTAACTAGGTCCTGGAACTGATCAAGGTTTATATCATTAGGCACAATAGACTCTTGCAAAATTTTGTTGAAGATGGTTCTATGGACATCAAATTTCCATAAGAGTTCTAGTATGGAAATTTGTGTACGTATTTTATATAATTGATCTATCAAACTATAAGGCCTTTGAATTATGGATTGAACTATTTTAGTCTTTCTTGGGATAGTATTCAGCTTTGGAACCATTGGCACAATGTTCTCATTGGGTTTTATGGAAGAAGTGGGTGAAGGGCCCTAAATGGTAACTCATGGGTGTCTAGTTGTGACTTCACAACCTAAAGGTGGAAAGGAATTATTATAATTAGAAGAGGAAGGCAAAGGGCCTTGGATGGTGACTCACTATATTGCTAGAATTTTGGGTCAGTGAGGAGCCTTTATAATTAGAAGAAAGGTGTTTTTGTTTAGGATTAGTAACATGTGTAAATAGAGTAACAACATGATGATGTGAACTAAATGTGGTATTACTAGGGGGAGAGGGTACTGACCCTATAATGATGGGTCCCATGTTGTGAAAAACATGATATTGGCTATGCAGTTTTAAAATAATAGTGGCAATGTGGTTGAAAAAATGCATCCCATAGTATTATTATTGTCATAAGGTACATTGTTATAAGCCACATTAGTAGTATGGGCATTATGATTTTGATTATGCTCATTATGATTCTAACCTTGTTGTTGGTTTTGATTCTGCCTTTATCCTTTATTGTGATCATTTTTATTGTTTATTGGTGGTGGTGGATCATGTTAGGGAAAGGGGTCTTTATAAATTCCCATATCTTGATTTGTGTCCTAATTAGGGGCCAACATAATTTCTAGTTCACCACTTTCAATAAAGTCTTCAATAATATGTCACAATTGAACGTAAAGATATGCAATGTGACCAACAACATGATGAAAGTTACACCATTCATTCTCTTTGTACCAATATAGTTTTGGTTGATCTTAAGGAAATGGCCTTGATACTGGCCATATAATTAAATTAGCTATAATGAGCTTTTGTAACACTATTTCAACTAATTCTCCTAACTTGCTAAAGACTCTAAAATTATTATGAAATGTCCTTCAAGGAGGTTGTCTCTACAAAGTAGGTAGTGGATTTGGGGGAGTTAATTGTACATTTGAAGGAGGCATAGCCTGCACCATTGTTTTAGTCACCCCATTTGAAACCATTTTTCTTATGCTCAAGCCTTTAGGTTTATCATACATAACTATTTGAACAAGTGATTTAGTCTAATTAGATGCTTGAACTTGCATAAAAATCTTAACAAGGCCTTTAGCAATAAGAGCCTTCTCAATCTACACTCCTTTGTAAATAATTTCTTCAAATGAGTTAGCAAAAGCTAACTGTAGATGATGCATAACTTCAGGATGCAAATTATGTGCAAAGATATTAGCCAACTATTTGTCTAATAAATTGTGTTGAAAGCAGCCTGTCAATGCTTTCCACCTTTGCAGATATGCAACGAAACATTTATCATCACATTTCTTGGCTTTACATAAGTCAACAATGATTAATTCATATTCTATGTTGTATAAAAAATAGTTAATGATTTTTTTGATAAGTTGTTACAATCCACAATTGATCCCTTGGGTAGTTTAAGTAGCTAATCAAGAGCTTATCCCACTAAACTTCATGGAAATAGTCGTAGTAAGTACTCATTACTATAAGCAACCTCTTGACATAAGATGAAGAATGCCTGTATGTGTTTGCATGGATCTCCTTTTCATTTGTACTTGTCAAAATTGGGTGCCTCAAAATGAAGTGGAAAGGGGTTTTGGAGAATAGATAAGTCAAATGCATACGGGCATATCTCATCAAATTTGTACTTTTTGATTCTATTATTCATCTCTAATCTTTGAACAATTTCCTTCATAAAATTCCATTCTTATATGTTTGGTGTATTTGTGGATTGAATAAGATGTTGTTGGGGTGGAATGTGCCCCTAGTTTTGTTGTTGTTGGGGTGGAGTGTGCTCCTGGTTTTGTTGTTATTAGGGTGGGATGTGCCCCTAGTTTTGTGTGGATCTATAGGGAGTGTATACCTTTTGATCTATGAATTTGTTGTAATTTGCTCCTTGAGTTGAGAACAAAGGCCATTGATTCTTATATTGTTAAACATTCCCTGAATTTGGCTATTTCATACTTTGTTGATTTTGGAAATTTTTATGTTTATTTACCAATTTTTGGGTTTGTTGAAAATAACTAGCCAAATTATCTTGAGGGATTTCCATAATTCGAATTGAATGTTTGGGTTTCTGAGTTTGTAAATTAACAAGAGGTTTTTGATGATTGAATAATGTATGTTTCATGTCAAATGGAGCACTATTTAAGGTCTCTTGTGACTTTAACTGTTCATTTAGATTACCTTGATCCACTATAGTAATGTCCTCATCCAATATTTATTGCATACTTTCAAACACATTTCCTTGTTCTTTTGAAGCACTATTATGAATTGAAGTGGAAACTAGGGAGTCAGTTAAGTCTGTGATAAGTTGATCTGCATATCGTTGAATTATTATCTTGATCTTAGCTAGAAGATCTAGATTTATGGGTTTTAACTCTATTTGTATTTCCTTTCCTTTGTTAGAGGAAGAAGGCATGTATATTTGTGCAAAAGCTTTCTCTTGCCATCATTGTTCTCCTTCTCCAACTAAGGTATGCAATTGTTCTATAGGAAAGTCAAAAGGTAGTCTATCACCTGATTCTATCCATCTAAAAAAGGATTCATCTTGATCTTCTTAGGGTTGATATTCATTGTAATCATCTTCAGATTCTAATGTTGCAGAGATATAATAAGAAAATAATGGGGTTATCTTGACCATCATAAAATTTCTCATCTTCATAACTAAGGCCATAAGAGGCCCAACTATGAGTGAACCTTTGAGTCATGTCTAGAAGCGTTGTTCTATGTGTTTGACTAACTTTGGAACTATGCTTGGCAACCAAACAAAGTATTCTTTATCTATCTTTTAAATAAATAACTAAGGTACCAATGAGACTATAAGGGAGGTTGGTTTGAAACCATGAAAAAATTATAAGATTTGGTTCATGAGTTTACTCAACCTTTGGTAAGGTTGAAATCATATAGATCAAAAGAGAGTAAGGTAACTCAAATACCCAAGGTGAAAACTAGTACACCAAAGCCTAGATCTTTGTGATACACCTACACTGTAAAAGCTAGTTTCAAATTTGACAAGTTGACCCTAGAAGTTTAGAGGAAAGCTCTCTAAATTATGAAGAAGACAAAATGGACTAAGAAACTCAAGATGTAAAAACATACGTGAATCACTAAGTATAAATCTAAGACCGAATAGGTAGCACAACATCACCACATGATTCCAGTAGGATAAAATATGTTTTATGACTCAAAGCGTGAGTGATACACAAGATGACTTGAGTCCACCAAGATGATAATGTGATTTTGAGTCTTAATAAATGACCTTCAATCGAAATGGAAAATTGAACCCAAGTTAGAACAAGCTTAGTGTGCAAATGGTGAACCCACTTTGACACACCAACCCTTAGAAATAAGAAAGGTTCAATTTTGAATGTGGATTATAAATGAAGGATTTAAACAAATTGGGTAAAAGATATAGACTCAATTGGACAACATGATTTCACCAAAGTGGATGATAGACACAAAGTTTTTTATAACAATTTGAACAAGGAAAAGACAAATTTTCTTATTGGATAGCGTAACACCTCCCTTGCTCAAGAAAATTGAGGACAATGTGTTTTGGTTAAGTTTAATGAGTTAAAAAGAAGTTTTAGACACAAATCAAGACCAAGTAAGCTAATGAAAAAACCCAAACATCTTAAGTCTAAAATGACAAGGTATGACAAAGTGGGGTCTACTAAACTAGCAAGGTTTCCATCATTATAAGGGAATCAATTGCAAAATGAATTTCACATCAAATGATGCAAAAGACAAGCACAAAAATTGGGTGATCATGGCATTGGCTAGTTGTAAAAAGGTCTAGTCCTTTTTACAACCACTACATCCTATTGTTCACTCAGTGTAGTGTGATGTCCAAATGCATATATGTCCCATGTGAAATTCCAATTAGGAGTCAAATGAAGTCAATGTCAGGATATGAAATCCCAAGTCAAAGCTTCCATAAATAACTCATGAGAGGTGATTAAGTCCCCCTCACAAGCCAAGTTTGCATAAAAATAAAGAAAAAACGAAATCGAAAGACGTTAGGGTTGTTTTCAAGGTCACCCAAACTTTGACAAGTTTTTGGGGAGTGCTATAGACAACTTTATTTCTAAGCCTTGGACTAGGCTATTTGCAATAGGAATGGTGATTTTGATTCTAAGGGTTACCTAAAGGGGATAAATAGAACAACTTACATGCAACATCCCTCTTTTTGCCCCAAAAAAAAAGATCAAGCAACTATTGAAGACAAAAACCTTGGAAAGATGAGTTCAATTTTAAGCCCAAATGAAAATGAGGTGGTGTTCATTTGACCCCTTGTCCTTAGTTGTAACTTTGAAAACATTCACCATAAACATCTAAATTCTTTTTTAAACACCAAAATAAGGTTCCTAATTTATTTTTAAGCATGAAAAAGGTGATCTAAAACATGTTTTTAGCAAATGTCAAGCTTGGTCCTATAGCAAAAATGTTAGCATGTCCTTTAGCCTTGAAGATATTTTGGGTTTGAAATAATGAAATTTAGAAAAAGAACTCTCAGGTCTATGTTTTAAGAAAAAAACACAGTGATCGATGTCGGTTATATACAACCAATGATGGTTACTTTTGCTAACCGATGTCAGTTATCTAACCGACATCAGTTATACCAATGTGACCATCCATGGGTATCTAACCAATGTTAGTTTTAATAACTGATGTCGGTTAGGCTATACAACTGATGTCAATTTTACTATCTGACGTCAGTTACTGTGTAAATCTGTGACAAATAAAAATGACAAAATAAAGTTAGAAAATCAATTTACAAGAGTTTTAAGGGTCCAAATGAATATTTTAAAGCTACAAAATGATCTTCTTCAGGTGTGAGATGCATCTTGTCCCACCGGGCATGCCAAGATGTAGAGAGGATTACAAAGTAAGTTAGTCAAGCATTAGTCCACAAATAATGAAAAATTCATAAAGAACTAACTAACTAAGCATATCTATTCCTATGGGAATTACAAAAGATAGAAAGAAACAAATGAAAGAAAAAAACATCATATTACCTTCCCAAATGGATTCTGCATACCTTTGTGGCTCAAAAACATGTTCTCCCTTGATCAAGCATCCTTGTCTTTGTCAACAATAGTGACAAACTCCTCCAATGTCTCAAGACTACTCCATAAATCCTAGGGTCATGATTCTAAATCACTAAACTAGCCTATTAATGACGCTTGAAAACAAAATAAATGATCAAATGTAAAGGATTGTGGAAATAATCTAACATTATAACTTTGAAATATTAAATCTTAAAATTCATGTCCAAGGCCACTCTATTTATAGATTTTTGAAATTGGTCGGGATCAACCATGACCGTCCATCTCAAGATTGAGATGTGTGGCCATGGATAATCCTAATATTTGGAATTAAATCCATAATTATCTTCATCATGACATTGGAAGAAGGGGCATTGAAGAGGCATGGGAGGCATTAACTATGCATGTGTTACCCATAATCTTGATATTTGTGGCATTTATGGCCTAGGGATGTCTTCCCAAAAAATGAGGTCATCTGATGATGCAGATAATAGGATTCACTTTTCAAAAATAAATATTTAATGACTCTCATAGAAAATCCACTTAAGCTCTTGATTTGGATTAATTAGCCTTAAACAAGGTTAATCAATATTTGTGCAATTATTTGAAAATTGGCCCTAAATTAATCAAAATGGTCAGAAAATAAATTATTGAGTTGTAATTTGACTCAATAAGAATTAGAAGGTGATGTTAGATGTGCTGGAACCATATTTCCATTTATAATGTTTCCAACACAAAATAACAAAGGTACGTGGCATGTACCAATGAATTTAGGAGAAAAATGTGATCTATGGCATAGAAGGCAAAATCATCATTTTGACTCGAAATGAATTGATCAAAGTTGCTAACCCATAAATTGCATTGCCCTATTTAGGGATACTTTGACCTAAATTGGCATTTGTAAATGACAATTTCAAACCATTTAGCGCATTTTATGGATTTTGACCTAAAATGTGCATTTGAGTGCAATTCGAGTAAGATTGAAAATTTCAACACAAATGGTGTTAGGAATTTGATGTCTACACCTATATTCTGACAAAATGCCTCTCCAATGACAATTTGTCATGGAACCTTTTCAAAAATGGGAAATTGAATTTTTTGGTCTGATAGATACAATATATAAATAAAAGAGTACATATTAGTAGGTATAGATAACTTAACCAAATGGTTCGAAGTAAGATCCTTAACACATGTACGGGATGATAACACAACAAAATTCCTCTATAAAGAGATCTTCCTAAGGTATAAAGTTTTGAGTGATATAGTTATAGATCAAGGACCATAATTAACATCTAATTTAGTTGTAGCCCTTGTTTGAGAATATGAAATTAGACATAATAAGTATAACTACTACCATACATGTAGTCTAATGGTCAAGTAAAGGTTACAAATAAGGAAAAATATAACACTTTTAGAAAAATAGTAGTTATATACTATTGGGATTGGGAAACACACATTCTAAAGGCTATATAGGCATACAAAACTACATGGAAAACCATAATAGGGTTTACACCATATGAGCTTGTTTATGGTATGAAATTTGTTGATTTAGGTTGTTTTAAAGTAGCTATGGGTTGTATCCTAGCTATTATAAATTATTTGTAGTAAACTACATATTGTATAGTAGTTTTTATAAGCTATATAGTAGTCTATACAGGGTATAAGAAGATGTTATGAGTTGTTGGTAATTATATACGATACATAGATATAATGCTATAGGATGGAGGTAGATGTTACATGATGAAGGCATCATGATGAATGGATATTGTTGCTACAGTCTAGGAATAGATGATAAAAGTAACATTTATTTTCTATGGGTTGCATGGAAAGTGTTGCAAGTCTCAACTACAAAAACCTATAGAATCCCAATAACTCCTCCTAGAAACAACATATCCCTACATAACTTACCAACACTAAAAATACCCAAATATAATCACCGAATAATGATCAACATAATTATTTGGCCATTTTAAGATCACTAAAAATATCTCTACCTATGTCTTTTAGATGACCATGGTAAAATCAACACCACTTTAACATATCATCATCAAGATTTGTGTTACTTCTCAAAAAATCATCCATAGTAAATACTAACTCATTCTTATTTACTCTTTCTCTAGCATGCTTATTAGCTACCTGCTAAAAGACATTGCAAGCCTATCTGAAGGAAGATAACAATTGTTTTCTATAAGTAGTTAAAATTCAATTGAATATTCCCACCAAAAAATCAATTTGGCCACCTAATGAAATCAACACTATCAGTTCTTGATCTTAAAAAATATGATTTCAAAAAATAAATTCTTATTCAAGTCTCACATAATCTTCCATGATTACTCAAAATGTTTCATAGACTAGCCTAGATATCAAACCAACTAATTAAACTATAAAAAATATATTCATTGGTAAACTAACTAGTAAAAGATAATGATATTATCATTTTATAGGGTAATCATTTTATTTTTCATATTTAACATTTTAATCTATGCCATCATGTTGAATTAAATATCATTTCTTAAGCTACAAGTTCTACCAATGAAAAATCCTTACGTTTTTGTCATAATTTCACATCACTATAATCATTCCACCACAAGATCAAACATCTCGAATCATATTCATGTTATGGTTTTATTCATTTAATGACTAATATAAAAAACATTAGAGGAAAAGAGATTTGATGGTTGGAAAGAGGAATGAATTGTCATGATGCTACTAAAAATAAATGAATAAAGTTTGGGAGAGAGATTCATTTTCATAACTACTATATACAAGTGAAGAATACATGTAGGTAAGGATATAGTGATGATTAGATAAATACTAATGACAATTACATTGGAAACTCAAAACAAAGGAAGTGTTTCCAAAACTGTAAATATCTCATTCTATTATATAAATTTTGAATCCTTTCTTTGTTTCAAGAAAAAAATAAGAAGAAATGGGAAGAAGTGTAATTTTAAGAGATCTCATAGACCTCAAAATGCTGAAAGGAGATAATATCTACCTGACATTTTAAGAAACATAGTTTCATTGAGTTATTTTGATAGATTGGTAGAATATGATTAGAAGATAGCCAATGAGTTTGTATAAACCTTAACAGATGGTGTAGCTAACATTAAGAGGCTACGAGCTGAGGTTAATAAATATATACTAAAAAATGTGAAGAACCTTACAAGGGTAGGGGAATTATGGCAATGAAAACCAAGTGTTGTATTATCAAGAGATGTCTTCTACATAACCAATGAGTACTTAGAGTTTTCCAGCTAGGGCACACTTAGATATTCACTACCTTAGTTGTGGGCAAAATTTTATGTATTTATCATAAATCACCTCAATTATTAGGGGAGACACTCTATTATTTATGTATTCCATTGTAAAATCCTCAATCATTTGAGACACAATAGATATCTCAATGTGAAAATTTTCCTATTGAATATATTAAGACAAATGACATAAGAGTATTAAAAGGTAAAAATAAAAGATTTGTCTCACCATTGATTAATCAAGATTATAGTTCAGAAGTGCTTAAGAGATCAAAGGCACAATTTAGCATTGGAAGACTTCTTATAAATGTAATAACTATCTCTTGAAGAACAAGAATGGAATGTGGTAGTTGAGGAGAAAAGATAAAATGTAGAAACTAAAGAGAATGGTAGTAGAGAAACCTGCCAGAGGAAGGAGGATAAAATTATCTCCTTCCTCCTCAAAATCATAGGATAAGAGTCAGTATCTATTTCTAGAATACAGGGAAGAATATATGCCCTTGTCTTCAAGACCCAATAAAAGACAAATAGATCTCTGAACAAGTGCTCCCAAGAAGTAATATAATAAAATTAGATACAGGGAAAAATATAAATAGACCTTGTATCCTTTGTTGTTTTCTACATTGAGAGTGGAGGATAATTTGATTATGGGGATGAATCTAGAGAATAAGATACCCGAATTGGTAGCAGTAGTGGAGAAGAAAACTATACCTTGTTTATCTCAAGGTTTAGAATCTTCAAATAAATTGACCACTGGGGCCCACCTAAAGTAGAAAAAGAATAAAAAATAATGGAAGAGAAATAAATTGATAAGGAAGAGGTGATATATCACTAAGGAACACATGTTTTTCTAAGAAAATAAAAAATATAGAGTTGATATCTGCCTTAAGAGAGATTGAGACACTTAGGGCATAGATTAGGGCACTTAAAATCTAAGATAATAGGTTGGATGCATTAGAAAGGATGGAATAAGAATAATATGGACACATTTAATTTCCCATAACACAATATGTATCACAACCCATTGTAAAAACATCCTCTAATACATACCAAGTCCCCATAACAAAACAAAAAGATCCAACAATTACTGTAGCCATCAAGGAATTTTATCTAACTTATTTTAATATTGGTATGGTAACCTTTGACTCTTAAATTGAAAATAAAATTTTAGATATTTTCATTTAGGCTATGAGAGAACTAAAAACCAACATGGTTGTAGTTGAATAAACTATTGAGAGATATTTTGAATTTATTTCCATCCAAATAAATGGACCTAATTAGGAGGAACCATTTGTGAAAAGAGATGCTAAGACTCAATACCTAAAGGTATAATGGTATACACAATACGATCATCTATTGGAAGAGATGAATATAATGAGGGAAATATTTAAGGAGGCATAGGAGAAATTAGAAGACAATAAAATGTAAATATTTGAGTTAAAAAGAAATATGGAAGAATTAAGCTAACTATCCATCTGATAGAGTGGAGACCACCTACAAGGGTCTATGTCATCTACCTCAAAGAGCAGTGAATGGAATTAAAATTCATGCAACTCTATTGTAATCTACATAAACCGGTAAGTGATCATCACACATTATTTAATGTATATGAGAAAATTACCCCTCAAATAAAAAAACTAATTGTGTGAATTCTATCTTCATGATTATGTTCCAATTCATTATTTAGAATGGAATCAAAATATATAAGTGGGGGAGGTGTTACATAGATCCTCTTCTTCATATTCAGTCAATGAAGATAAGATATGTAAGGAGATAACTAAATATTATGAAAAGGAGAAGGAGGAAATTTCGATAATAAGGGGAGAAGCCACTAAGTGAGATAAGATAGTAGAAGATTGGATCACCATATGGAAAAATTAAATATGAATATTAGATTATTTTCTTCATATCTCTTAAACTCAAGTGTGTTTTCTAATATGAAACATTTAGCACCTCAATCTTTGAAAGATACTAGTATTGCATATATAATGTCAACACATTAACAAATATGTGCCTTAGTTAAATTATAAGTATAAATAAATCAAACATCTTCACATCAAGGGACTCTATCAAGTTGTAAGTGAATTTTATAACTCAGATTTAATTGATGGATTGATTATACTCATCAATCATGACTAGTGCATAATGTCCTAAGGGGAAAATAATGAATCCTCAAACTATTCTGCTCCATTTGCCATTGTATAGACCATTAAATGTAACTCAATATTTTATTCCCAATTATTATGTCACTATCTAGTCTATTAAATTATTCAAATTTATCTATGACTTATGAGACAAATTAGAAAAGGTCACATAGGGGTTTATTTTTAAAAAAAAGAAAGTTCAAACTGAAAATGACAAGGAGAAATTAAAACCAATAAATTATTATTCAAACAATTAGTAGAGACAAAAATTCAAAAATGACATAGAGCTATAATAAAACATTCAAGGCTAGGAGAATTTCATTTTCATATGGCACCTTGAAGACCATAGTTGCTAGATATCTAAGCACCGTTAAGGCATTTAATCTCATGAAAACATGAAATAAGTTTGTATAGGTGGTGGATACATTTAACCTCATTGGATTAAATAAACCCCAAAAACACCAACTTAGGATTTATCCACCTTTCCTAGTGCCTTGGTAGAGGCCTATGTATTATATAGCTATGAAAATGGTGTTGATGGATGCAAACCTAATTTTGAATGCAAATCGATATTATTATCCATCTACTTCCTCACCCAAATAAATCATAGATGATTGAATAAAAATACAAGGAGAATAATAATAATAACAATATATAGGAAGGTTCAATCATTTTCTAATATCCAAACCTCTAATAAGGTAAATTTTCATAATTAAAATAAGATATTAGATTGTAAATCCATGTACTTCATCAAAATGAAAAAGGCATAAATACAATCATTCAAGAACAAATAAAGTTTCAATATAAAATTCATGAATTCTATGTTTAACCACATCCTTTCATAAAAGGATACAAGGATTGAAAAGACATTAAAGATTATCTTGTGATTGTTTTATCAAAGGTCAGGATTGAGGAATACATATAATCTAATTTAGATAAACTACTTAGTAAAATAAAAATTTATAATATATGGAATAAACATATAAGACTCATTTGGAACTTACTAATTTTAAAATATGTTAAAAGGGTAAATAAATAAGATAAATAACTTAGCTAGCACTTGTATTTGATAGATTGTAATAGGGATTGTGTAATCTATTTTGGGGTTGTGTGAGGTCAATGTAAATCAATAACAAGGCTACACATCTACCTAAGATAAGGCCACATTATTTTGATGCACATGTCCTACATTGACATATATAGGGCACATCAATATTTGGTAGGGATTTTGATCTTTGTGTAAATTTGGATCAGTGTGCCATTGTCTAAAGGTCCTTTGTGTGTGATCGGGGTCGCTCGATCCATTGTGTACCTTCTTCTTCACTTGATAAATAACTCAATACACCATGAAGAATGAATGAAATAAATGGGAAAAAGAGGGTTAATGGCTAAATTTGTGCTTGACATTAACACCCCTTGTGTTAATAATTGCCTACGTACCAATAATATAGAGAGGGATCAAAATCCATGCAATTCTCCCATGCTATGGTTATGTGTGTCAAATAAAAGTGTAGTGTTATATGTTTGTGAAATTCGGGTGTGATTAAGTGCTTTAAAAATTAATTGTCAACTTGAAATTGAATTTAGACCTAGATCAGGGCTCTTTGGGTTGTATGGACTCTAAATTGGAAGAATTGATGTTTTTTTCTCAATGTTATATTATATATTCTAGTGATTTGGGAGCATAAAATCCTATAGTGAACAAATGGTTAGAAAATGTAGATTTATAGTAATAATTTTTGGATTTCATTGAATGGAATTTGAAAAGTGTGTGGGATGACCCATTTTGGTAAGATCAAATTTGATAATTTTTTTTGGCTGAAGGACAAAATCAATAGCTTCAAACACTACCAGTGAGTGAGATTTTACTAAAGGATTAGCCTTGTCTTATCAATAGCGACAATTGATCTTAGAATGTGAATCATTCATATAATAAGTCTAAGTTATATGAAATAAGGAATATGAGTAAGCAGTAATCACATATTACTTTAAGAAATGTGTCATCTACCTAGAAGTAGAGGAATAATGATTTATAACCTTGGAATTGAGCATGGGATAGGTGTGTATAAGGAGTGGTCACAAATGTATTGTTTATAAATTAGAGATTAATGTATGTGTCGATAGGAACAAATTGAGATATAGTCAATCATTACATGGATATCACTACCAATTACATTCCAAACTCTACCCATTTCATCCCCAAAATTGAGTGCACATTCCATCCTTTAAATTTCATATGTTTCACTTTAATTCCCCCCCCTTTTTCATAAAATCTACCTAATTTAAATGTTACATGTGGAGATTTTATTTTTAATTCCTCTTTTATTGAATGTCCTCAAGTAATTGCCCTCTTTATTTTTATCTTCTATTCATCTAGGGACATAGAATAAAATTATCACACTTGACTTCTTCAATAACCTATGGACTCTTGGGTATTCTCTCAATATTTTTGGGCTTATTTTAATAAATGAATGACTATTTATTGTGGCCATAACTTTATGTATTAAGGTTCAATTCAATAGTAGTTCATCATTGGTATTGGATGAAGATCATTTTATTGAAATATATACCAATTTTCATTGATTTTTACTACATTCATATCTAGGTGGCCATAAATCTCCTTATTTTATGATTACATAGTAAAATGGGGAATGATTCTCATTAAAATTTAAATAGTATATTTGTGTTTATGCCGCTAATTCATTATATGATAGTATTCATGAGGTGGCATGATACATAACCAGATTATATACATGATGACCCAAGATGATCATGGAGTGTTGGTTGTCATTGAACTCATTAACACATGAACCCATTGTTGTCACTCTACTAGGTTGACTCAAATTAATCTCCAATGGAAAATATTCAAAACCCATACCAACTCAACTCATATCTGTATAATGGTTTTATCATACCTATCTTCTAAAAAAAAAAATAGATACATGACCATACCTGTATGGTATGACAGGGGTGAATCATATTCTTAAAAATAAATGACATTAATAAATAAAACCATAGTATATCATGGAATTCATATTTCAACTATAATTTAAACACCACATCATCATTATACTAATGATGAACATAAGATCATATAAAGCAACATGATTTTTACATGAAATATATTTTATAACCACATGTAATAGCATGTGTTCATAAGCATATGTTACAATATATAAATAGTTATCTTAGTATATAAATTTTAAACATAAAATTTCACTATGAAATGATAACAAAATACATAATTTTGTACACAATGATAGTTTTGATGAGGAATCCCAAGATCCATAAAAAATAGGTATCAAGGTAGGGAACTACATAGAAAAGGTAACATTTAGTATCATCTTGTCTATTATGTCCCACACACATTTGGAGCAACACCAAGTCCAAGTATAGTTAGTAGTCTAAATTTTATATAGAGTAGTAAAATTAGCCCCAAAGCCTAGATCTAGTTATATAAATCTAGTAAAATCATTAGGAGTGAAGTTTTTCATATCCCCTCATCATTTCATTACTTGTTCAATCTTTTGTCATGCTTTTAGTTTCTATTTTTAGCACAATAGGGTTTTAATGTAATGTTTAGGACTATATTAACCTAGATCTCATTTATGCACACTTTTTAACCATTTTATTGCATATTTATACCCTAATGTTCGCTTTTAGGTAAAACATGACCTAAAAATTATATTATATCATATTTTTTATTTAAAAGTGATTAGATCAAGTTTTATTTCCTAGATTTGTTTTTTTTGTAGACTAATTGTCTCTATAACTTGTTCTTGTTGAATAAAATTAGATATAAGTAGTTGTTGTGAGATAGTTAAAAATAACTTAGTGTAGCTATGCTACATATAATAATCCTTTAAGAGGTAATAAGCCATTAATTGATCAATTTATTTCTAGTACCCATACTCTTTGAGACCCAAATACAACTTGTGCCTTGGGGTTGTTAAGATAAACAAGCCATAAAATGA
>JARHVA010000833.1:3080000-3167500 GCA_037957365.1 Torreya grandis | reverse complement strand
TGATGATACTTCTACATAGGCTTTTGGGAGAAGGACTGTTGATGTGAGTGGTGGAACATTTAA
Organism: Torreya grandis; assembly: GCA_037957365.1. Lineage (NCBI taxonomy): Eukaryota > Viridiplantae > Streptophyta > Pinopsida > Cupressales > Taxaceae > Torreya > Torreya grandis. Next base: position 3,167,437 of record JARHVA010000833.1, on the reverse strand, counting down.
TAATAATCTAAATATTCCATCACTATTAACTAATCTCTTATGATTATATCAGATTACTCACCTTGGTCATAGCATGCGAGTTGAATTCACTCTAGATTCAGTGTATGTCTGAGAGTTACATAATGATATTATCATCGTAGTGGGTTTAGTCAATCATGAGAATCAACTATATTATTTCTCTGATTTTATCCTTCTTTGAGATTCTTCATTAGATTCACATATAGTTGATGACACTTTAGACCTTGAGCATATTTATGCTGTTGATGACTTCTCTTCTACCACAAATGACTATAGTAGCGATGGGGACCCATTTCCACCATTTCTTTGTGACGTTTCATGTCTTAAGGAATTATTTCTAGATCGACCTATTTCTGGTCCACCACAAACTTTTTAGGGAGTAAGATATTTGATTCACAACACATTAGACATTAGGTAGTCTTCTACACAGTTGTAGGTCCTTCCACATTCCTTCGCTTTTGTTTCATATGCACCATCACTTCATAGAGCAGTTTACATTTTTTACTTTGAATAAGGAGCATATTTCCTTGTATGGAAACCACACCTTATTTGGATATCCATCAAATAATTGGTGGATTCATTCACCTTTTCATTGTTATCCACTCTTCATTGCATCTACTTTTGATCCATAGTCACTCCAAGAGGCTGATTTGCAGGATAAAAGGTGGATATAAGTAGTTGTAGCTTCGAGTAGGGTCCTACCTTCTATTCTTTGTCTCTATTTTGGGGGTGGGGGGTGGATATTTTTCCTACTAGGTTTTCTCTTTTTTACTCTACTTTTTTAGAGTTGCATTATATGTGGGTACCTCATCAGGGTTTGTTGTTGGGACACATTTTTTTTATCCACCCACCTAACCTATGCTTAAGGGGGGTGTTGGTGTAGGATATTTACTATTGCATTTATTTATTTGGAGAATCCCTATACACATAGCTTCATCTTACTTAGGTGATTCATTAGTCTGTGATAGTTAGCTACCGCTTACCTTATCTAAGTGGTTGTTACAAATTTTTTCTCCACTAGTCTACTATAAGTTAAATCAATTATTATAGGTGGAAATTTCATGTTATTTTTGCTATATAATACACCTATTGTAAATCTATTTCTCATTGGAGCTGAATATAAATCACATTTTTGTGTCATTTTGAGTTTTTTTTTTGGAGTATACCTTTTTTTTCTCTTCTTCAACCTTGTGTAACCATTCATAGCCTTGTGTTTATCATTGTATTGGAACAAATACAATAATTAGCATGTTCTTATTTTATGGCATAACTTTAAATAAGTAAGATATTTCAATAACATCGGTCACAAATCATAAATCACTTTTCTATCTTTTACAAAACACTCCTATAAATTGATATATTCTTTACACAACCATGTGTTGTCTTATTTGATATAAGTTGTCTTATATGTAATGGACATTGATAATTCACTAAAAACTTCTATTTTATTTGTGGAGGATATTTTTGAAGCATCTAAAGTGACTTCCTAGGTAGAAGTAGGTAGGGAAAGCTTAGTTGAGGAAAATGGAGATATTACTAGTGGTTGTTTGATGTGTGCAACCAAAAAAAAGTGTTGTGTCTCAACACTAGATCTTGGACATGAATCCAATAATATATATTGGATTCATCTTGACATTTAAATTCTTCCTCTTCTGCTTTTATTTATTCTAAACCCAAATCCACATAATCTCAACAAGGTTGTGTTTGTGTTTCAACCATTTTAGCCTATATTTTCCCAGCTCCTTGTTGTTGTTGTTGTTGTTTTTGTTGTTGTTGTTGTTCTTACCATAGAGTTCCTTGTATTTGAATTATTTTATACATATGATCAAACTCTGATCATGTAGGAGAACACAAAAAATGGAAATTAAATTATTATATTTGGAACTGAGGGCATGTCTGAGGTGTCTAGGTTAACTAGATCCACGGTTGTTCTATTTTATGAATTACATATATTTCTTGTGTAGGATAGAAAAAGAAAGGGAATTATTTGTTTATTATATCTTCTGACATGATTTTTGTACTCACTTTAATATAGATATCAATCCTTAATGTATATGGAAAATATGGTTCCTTTGGTATAATATATGATTTGCACTTAGATTTATTCAAAGGTGTGACAATAACAACATCATCTTGGTGTGTTTTCAATTGGTTATCCACTATATTTATGGTCATGTAGCCATCATAGTCCCATTTTTTCCCAAATAAATTGGGATAATGAGTCTCATATGTCTTCATGTCATATCTCTACATCTTTGAGTCCTTAAATAGGATCAAATTGACCATAATATAGAAAACTTAGATTAACAAGGCTGTAGCTTAGAGCCTACCTCCAATATGATCCTAAGTTAATTCAAGAATCATATTTACAGTGCTACTAAAATCTAAAACAACATAAGGAACTTCATATCCTATAATCTCAGTGTCTATTCTTATGTCCACAAGTAATGACTTTTTAGTTTTGACATACCAAACCATTCAATCTATCCTTGATTGTCCTCCTTGTGCATACTCTAGACATTAAGTAGTAAATTTCTAATATTTTTGTAAATATATTCGTTTCACAGTGTACTTACTAATTTTATTAGGTTTGTTAGAGTTGTGATTACTCACTCTTATCATAGGATATAGACAATCCTTTCATACATTTTGGAATTGGCTATCATAGAATCTCCTTCATTCAAATTTTAATTCTAAGTTTAATGTAATAGTTAGGTTGTTTCATTCATCATAACCTTCTTTCTCACTATGTCTAGATATCTATCTTCTTGTACTTTTTTTATTATGTTTTCTTTGTGAATGCTTATAAATGGAAGACCTTGTTCTCTATGTTGATTCCTAGTGATATCTTAGACAAAATCTTCATTCTTAAGATGAGAATGTACCATGTACAAATTTTTCATTGTCTTTTCCTTCCTATACTTTTCTAAAATAGGTAAATTTTGAGTATTATGTTGTCTTAAAAATCTATAATTTGCATGAAAAAAATATTATTATAGGTTATATGGATAGTTTCATGTGATATGATTCATTTCTCCACACATGTAACAGGTAATTAGATATCATGGGTTTTAATTCCATTTCCTTTGATTTTGATTACCTTTGTATCTTTATAATAGTATCCACCCTTGTTGTTAACTATAATATCCTATGTATTAATTCTGAGGGGAACGAGGTGTCCAATTTGGTTGTTACTATGGTGATGCAGGGATCCATCCATGCTGGTACTCCAAAGATGGGGGTGTCCACCTAGGTTGATATTACATAGAAGGAGTCCACTATACTTGGTACTAAGGAAATTGAACAGTCAACCCTATTGTAGGTTTTGTTGTTGAGGGACATCATCCACTTTATGTTACGACTTAACATATTGAGTCAGGGAATTTAGTTTTAGAATAGAAGACTATTGAATAGTGATTATGAAGATATTTCAAGTGATGTCTTATTTTAGCTGTTCAAGAGCCCTGAAATTATTTTCATCATAGTTATGGTATTCAAAGAAGCTATAGAATAAAATTCATAATTATCACACATAATCTTATAGTAAATGAAAATTTATAGTTTCATGTCCTTTGATGTGACATACTTCACATAACTCAATTTTCATCATTGGGAATTCATTACGATGGTTTCCCTCAAGTCAATAATCAATGCACCATACATAAAATCTTAGTTACTTCTCTTCCTAGATTTCATCCATATTGTACAATATCACATCTAACATGGCATAAAATTTTGTACTATTAGGAGGGTATTTTACATAGTCATATATGTTCAACTCTGATTGTAGTACCTGTTGACTTAAATTTTTTAGTGAATAAAACCTAGGATACATCATATTGGATTATAATTCGTATACCTTCTACATATAAATCAACTTCATCTGTATCATTAAAATAAAAATTCACCCTATTAATCATATTAGGAAATTCATGATCATAATCCCATATGGATTCTCCCATTTTTTATTTCAATTCCAGAATAGTTTGGATGATACACTTTTACATCTTGAATTATTATATTAATTTATATTTGATCTATTGATGGGTCATAGACACATGATTACTAATAAAAATGAAATTTAGAGATTGGTTAGTTAAATATCCTATAAGTTTACTCTTCTGGTCCATGTCATTTATGACACCCTTAACTTGCCACTAGTTTTCACACATTAATAAGTAGTATTCTAGGTCAGTTGACCCATCATATGTGTTGGTTCATGGACCAGCTAGGACTCGAACCTAGGACCATCCATACGTTACTCGAGTGCTCTACCACTGAGCTACTGGTCCCTCTTGGACCAGTCCATCTTCGGTCCGAGTGTGGCTTAACACCAACACCCCCCCTTAAGCCACACCTCTCATGTGCTTGGGGCTCCTAGCCTGAACCTGGCTCTGATACCATGTTGGTTCATGGACCAGCTAGGACTCGAACCTAGGACCATCCATACGCTACTGGAGTGCTCTACCACTGAGCTACTGGTCCCTCTTGGACCAGTCCATCTTCAGTCCGAGTGTGGATTAACACCAAAAATATGACATCAATGTAACAAAAGATCATACAGGTAACTTCATGTTTCCTACTCTTGGGCTAGTTATGATTGGTTTGAGTGATGTTTGCACTATTATTTACAAACTAGCTATGATGGTGCGTTGTATACCAAGAGTAGTGAAATCAATGGCTCACTAGCTTCATCTCCACTTTCCTTATTATGTCTTTCTAATGTTTTTTGAAACTTATTCAAACCACTTTATATTTACTATTAACTCTTGAATACATCTATTCAATTATTGTTAGTAATTAAAATAGGTGCAGGGGGTGTGTCCCCTAGAGTGGATAAATCATACGTAGAGTTTCCATCATGACCACCCCTTAACCTAGTTTAAACTTGTGTTTCATCATTGATTCTTGGAAATACTCTCATTCCCATTTAAAATATAATTGATGCCTATGTAGCTATTCACTAAACCTATTGTTAAGTTATTCTACCTTCCCTTCAACAACATCTTTATTATGTCTCCATTATGTTCCCTCATCTCTTTATAGGCTAGTCTCTAATTCCCAATTGGTCTCTATGATATTTTCAGTTCTTTCATTTACTTCAATCTCTTTTGGTGGTTTTTGACCTTCAAATTTGATTTCTTCTTCTAGAGGTATAGTTACTCTCATTCTCTTTGTATCTTCCCATCTTGTCCTACTTGTAGCTACATGTGGCCCTTCATCTTCTTCATATTTATTTTCTTGTTCTATCTTTTCTATTTTTATGGCTCCCTTTGAAGCCCCAGAAGTATTTTATCATCTTTCTTCTCTATTTTATCCACTATCTCAGTTTTGGTTTAGATTCCTTGGTTCAAATATTTTTCATTAAGCTCCCTTAGGCTTGTATACCCATAGTGTTTTGCATGACAAATCCATGTTGGTTGAAATCGACACCATAGCCTTTTACACAACTAGCCTTTTTAACAACACAAAAATTTGCTTCAAAAATTTAACTCTGATCCCTCTAAAAGTATATAGTAGTCTTCACCCAATGGTCAATCACATGGATCTATTCAATGTCTAGGTTACACAATTGTTTCAACTTTTCTTCACCCCACATAAAATGGTGTGTTTTACGAGGTCTAGAGTAATAGTATTCGAGTCTAGATGGCCATGCTACTACCAAATCAAATAACTCACACCAAAATATTTCATATATTTATCCATGGATATGATTATAAATAATCTTATCGATAGTAACTCTTATTCTTATAAATTATTCCTCTGTGATCTCACATATATTCATATCTAGTGAATTCTTAAGGTCCCTTTGACTAGGCAACCATTTGAACATATTCAAGTCCTAATATTGAAACCCTTATTAGCAACGGTCCCTAGAATATCTCATAAAGATATGTTATATGTTTAAGGTTGTGAACATTGTAACAGGACAATGAATTAAGCTACGAATTACAAACTAGATTAAAGCTAAACTTTGTGCAATATCATACACATAATTTTCTTCTTATTTGTGATAGGTGTATATGTACTTATTATCATTATTTTTATTTTATGAATTCAAACTTAAACATTATGTGAGAATCCATTCATTTACAAGGAAGATATAATTAACTCAATATATATATATATATATATATATATATATATATATATATATATAAAGTTTAAGAGATGTTTTACGGAAGGATTCAAATTCAATATGTTTGCTAAATTTTTTTAACTAATATTTCAATCTTCAAATGCATGATATATATAAACTGCAAAGAGACTATGGTTCTTCATTTTCTTATAATTTATTTCATGTACTGAAATATTTGAGATACCCATTAAAAATATCATATGTTTCATAAACCAATATTAATCCATATTTTATACCAAATCTGCCACAATGTACACTTGTGACATGTTCAAACTTACAAAAATGTATGGAAATTATGCTTCACATCTTCCTTTTAACATGTTTCTAACTCATAGAAAACCAAATATTGCTTATTAAGTTTTTCTTGTTTCAGGGCATATGTCTAAATTTTCCAGAGATTCATATGAATGCAGCCAAGAGGATATTGAAGTGTGTGATAGGTACTATCAATTTTGGTATTCATTATTATGCTATTGAAAATATTGAAACTTGTTGGTTTAAGTGATTCTAATTGGGAAGGTAATTTAGATGAATAAAATTCAATATTCAACAATTATTTTTCACTCCGTTTAAGTTTGGTTAATACATCTCAATTAAATAATGTTCAATTACCTTTTCACTTACAAAAGCATGAAGGGAAGAATATTGGATAAGTATTGTTGAGCGTTATTTTTTAGTATATTTATTAGAAAAGAATAAAATCATATAATGAATATTGAATAAGTAATGTTCAATTACCCAATGTCAAAGGGAAAAAATAAATTTACATAATGAATATTAAGTAGAAAAAACAATTTTGTTTATATATTAAAAAATATATTATATAAACTGATAAAAAAAAAATTGCACATCCAACTTATTAAACAGTTCAATCTTAAAGAAATTTTCATTTGAAAGGATATAAACAACAGGTGAGAACAACATACATGAGTTCACGATTTTTTGTTTTCACTGAAGGGAGAAACATCTTATTTTTTTCAGGAAAACAGTGCATCAGTTGGAATGGGTCCATGGATAAATTGACCTTTTTCGGTGTAGTTCCAAAGTCCATTGGGTATGCATTCCACTGAATTCCTCTCAAACAAATTCCACTAAATATAAAATGAGTACTATGTTTTTTGACATCAGTGATTGATCGATTTTATTTAACAATCAGTTAGTGATTATTTATCTCCATCCTATTCTCTACCAGAATAATTAAAAGGTTTATGCAACTAAAGATAAATGTTTATGGGTTACGTAGTGACTAATCCCTATTTCTATTGTGTTAATTTCATAAAAATAGTAATAAAAATTGTGCTACAACTTTCGAATTTAACACAATATGTGAAATATGAAATAGTTTGTTATATACATTTATAAATTGTAATATTGTTATGAATTTAGGATAATAACTCTATTTTATTCTTAAGATTAATTTCTATGTGATACTGTATTTTTTATGATGATATACTTTCATATAATCTATCTTTTTCATGAAATATTTAATGTATTTTTAAAAATATATTATTTTTTGTATTTTAAATAATTTATTTGAGCTAATTACAATCAATATTTTTAAATGATTATTTTTAAATAAATAATGATATATGTGGAAGAAGAAATAAAATCAAATCATGGCAGTAAAAAAAAAACTTAAACGTGTTCTTAAACATTTACATATATGTGTACATCTTTATGGTGTAGATTATTTTCACAATTGAAACCTTATGATTGGTTACAACCTGAAAGAAAGCAATAGTACCTGCGTGGACTAAAAATATAAGGTAAAAAAGACAGAGTGAAGGTGCCTTTAAATATCCACTCAGCTTGTGAGAAACATTGTTTTTACTTTGCCTTTGATGAAATGCATATACATGCCTCAATAAAAGCTGAAGAAGGATAATCTGACAAGAAATGTGCTCTGCGAGAAGTAGACAGCAAAGGAATACACTACTGAATTTTAAAATGTAACACAACAGAGGGAGTGGATTTACCTTTACCAATTGAAAAGCCTGGCAAACAGAACTGCTATAACACTGTCCATCACTTGAAAGTATTTGATCCTCCACCTCACCTTTAATGTAAGTATCATCACCACTGTTGAAAATCCCATTCCAACCGACAACCCAACACTCATCCAATACCATACAAACCATTTATCTGTTTCTTCCTCAACATCCATGGTGGGAGGAGGAGAAAGTTGTGGATGAGGCCGAGAACAGTTCCTTTCTAGCGGACATCCCCACAGATTTGGATTTCCTAAATATGATGAATTTTCAAATGTTACCATTTGACCTCCTTCCTCTGGTATTCTTCCTGAGAGGTTGTTGTAAGACAAATTTAGAAATGCCAAATAATTGAGAAGACCAACCTGTGACGGAATTTGTCTTGAAAAATTGTTGACTGAGAGGTCTAGCGATTCCAGCTGCCCTAAATATCCCACACTTTCTGGAATAGGCCCACTCAGAGTGTTCATGGAAAGGTTTAGAATCCTCAGACCTTTAAGATTTCCTATTGCAGGCGGAAGATGGCTACTCATTCTGTTATTTGACAAATCAATCGACGTCAAGCTAGAGAGTACGTATTCGTAAGGCCTTTCTGCTCCCTTGTTACTTAGAACTAAGCCATCCACATAGTACTTACGATAATAAATTGCAGAAATATTATCTCCAACCTTGTACCTGCTATGTTGTACTTGGGCCATGCCTGAAAAACAGAAGTATGCATCCGGGATCCCACCAGACAGAAGATTTGACGAAAGGTCTAGAATTAGGAGCTGACGCATTTGGAAGTTTGCCTTTGAAATTGTTGGATCTCATTACGAGAACTTGCAGACTTGAAAAATCAGCGATCCAATCTGGGATGCCCCCTGACATATTGTTTTCTCCGATGTCCAGAACCCGTAACTTCAACAAATTCCTTAGAGTCGGAGGAAAATGTCCCTGCAGCTTGTTATTTCCTATGCGGAAAGACTCGAGAGAAGTCAAGTAGCCGAACTACTTAGGAATCTCTCCTTCCAAATGATTATCTGCAATATTTAAGATTCTCATCACATCTATCGTGGCCAGATTAGCAGGAATATCTCCATACAAACTATTATTTTGTAAGCGCAGCACCTCAAGGCGTGGAAAATCACGCAAAGTGGTGGGAATATTGCCTGTAAACCGATTTCCTGTTGCAGAAAGGAAGAATAGATCTATTGTAGAAGCCACCAAAGCTATGATAACGAGTTCTTCTCTGTGAGAGAAGATCGAGGTGAAATCCCTTGATAAATGAGTTCTTCTCTGTGAGAGAAGTTCAAGGTGAAATCCCTTGATAACGAGTTCTTCTCTATGAGAGAAGTTCGAGGTGAAATCCCTTGATAACAAGTTCTTATCTGTGAGAGAAGTTCAAGGTGAAATCCCTTGATTCCACCCTCTAGAAGAACCATGGTGGATATCATGTAAAGTGATGAACACTTGTACATACTATGCATTGTTGTAGCCATTGTGGTTGACATCATGATAAGGTGATATGTCTTATGCAGTTGGAAGTATCCCCCCTAGCTGAGAGGGAATGTTGATGTTGAAGGAGCAGCATCGGGCTCCCACTTCTAGCCCAACTTATTGTATTATTTAAGACATTATTTGTTTGGTGGAGGCCGACAGGGAAATTGAAGAGATGCGTCTATTTCCTCTCACTTGTATATATATATATATATAAAGTGATTTCTCATTGTTCAAAAAGAAGAAAGAAAGATAATTCATTGAAAAGCAGATTGCTATTCTTATTATTCAATATATAAGAGATATATTGTTGCTGGGTTTTTCCCTTCAAGTTGGAGGGTTTCCCCAAGGTATATTGTTGTGTTCATTGTTCATTGTGTTGCATTTTCTGATTGTTTCAAATCTGATCATAAAACTAACATGGTATCAGAGTGGGTTTGAAGAAGATCGTGATCAGAATTGTCAATGTAGCAATACTATATTGTATATACCAAATATATGGCCAACTGATCTGATATCCTTATACTGTGAACGGCATGAATCTGACCTTGTCTACAAATCAGCGTTACATGAATCACAAATGTCGAATAAAGGGGACTACGTTCTCATCAACACTTTTGAGGAATTGGAAAGAAAAGAAGCCGCAATGGCACTTTCCATTAATGGATGTCCATCTGTGGCAATAGGTCTTGTATTTCTTCCAAATGTTTTACAAGGGAAGGACGTCTCAAACCAGAGCAGTATGTGGGATGAAGACGAAAGCTGCCTGGAATGGCTAGACAAGCAACGGCTGGGCTCTGTGTTATATGTTTCGTTTGGCAGCTTGGCGATGAAATACCAAGAGAAGTTAGAAGAGCTGACATTTGGGTTGGAAGGGAGCAGGCACGCATTCCTGTGGGTTCTCCGCTTAGACATAGCTGAAAGAGAAACTGCTATTTTGTTTAAGTTTTTTGAAGACCGAACCAGAGATTGGGCATTGATTGTGAGGTGGATGCCACAACTGAAGGTGCTTACGCATCCTTCGGTGGGGGGATTCCTTACGCACAACGGATGAAATTCTACATTGGAGAGTATTAGCATGGGAGTGCCCCTATTAGGTTGGCCCTATTACGGCTATCAGTTCCTTAATTGCAGATTCGCTAAAGAGATATGGAAGGTTGGTTTGTATTTTAAAGACATGAATGTGGACGACAACAGGTTGGTGAGAAGGGAAGAGGTGGAGAGTGTAGTGAAGAGAATGATGCAGAGTGAGGAGCTGTGGAACAAGGCAGTTGAGCTAAAGGAGGCAGAAACCAAGGCAGTGATGGCAAGAGATATGTCCCGCGAGATGAATGGTTTGGGCACCTTAAAATGTCTGATTTCTTAGTCGATGAACTTAAGTCTCTGGTTCAGTTTTTAGTGCCTGAATTCAAATCACTCTTCGACTCTACTCCAAATGAGTTTGACTCTTTTGAAGACATTATGAAGCTATATACAAATGGATTAAAGTTGACTGAGAAATATATTCATGAACCTGCAAAGTGTTGTATATCTCTGGAGCTCTTTAAGGAAGTTTTCAGAACAGATGGTGAAACTCTGTTCAAGTATCCTTTACCACAAGTCATAGTGACTGACGAATTCGCATGGAGAAAATATGTAGAATTCACTCGGCGGATGCTCTCTTATGTCAACCCTATTCTTATAAGGCGTCTCCAAAATTTTCCTCCAAGAAGTAAATTGTTGGACCCAAAATTTTATGGCCCCCAAACTAGCTCTATGACTGCCGATCAAATAGAAAAGAACCTTGATGGCCTTACAGTGGAGAGGCCCTGGAAAAATAAAAATAAACTGCTCATTTTGGATCACCACGATAGCTTCATGCCATATCTCAACCGGATAAATGCTCTATCAACAAAGGCCTATGCTTTTCGCACAATTTTGTTTGTCTGCAAAGATGGTACATTGAAGCCGATTGCCATAGAGATGAGCCTACCATTTGCACAGGATCGACCCTGGTTCAGAAAAGTGCTTAGTCCTGCAAAGGAAGGGGCACAAGGAGCACTGTGGCAGCGCGCTAAAGCTTATGTCACAGTCAATGATTTTGGTTATCATGAGTTGATCAGCCACTGCTATGCCATATCAACAATGCCAAGACATTCCCAAGTTTGTTAAAAGTTTCATTCAACGAAGACCAGATTCAAAAACATGAGTTGGGCTTGCTTTTTACGAGGCTGAGGACACGCACAACCATGGAGCCCTTTGTCATCGTCACAAACAGACACCTGGGTACCCTGCATCCGCTTCATAAGCTACTAAGCCCCCTTTTTCCTAACACAATGAACATCAATGCTCTGGCTCGCCAATCTCTCATAAATGCAGGTGGAATGATTGAAATAACAATTTTCCCACAAAAGTATTCTATGGAAATATTTTCTACACCTTACAAAGACTGGAGGTTTGATGAAGAAGGCTTACCTTCTAATCTCCTTAAAAGGTATTAATCAAAGCTGCTTAAATTTATTTCTTTTAAATGTGAGAATGGAAGAGGTGGAGAGTGCAGTGAAGAGAATGATACAGAGTGAGGAACTGCGGAACAGGGCAGTTGAGCTGAAGGAGGCGGCAACCAAGGCAGTGATGGTGGGAGGTTCTTATTTTACAAACATCACTAGATTCATTCAAGATATGCAAAAAAAAAAAGAAGCAAAAACAGCTTGGCCATACATGCACATGCCAAACGAGTAGGCTGAGTTTAACGAATTCACAATTGCCATTTGTGTTATTCCCCACTTCAGGCATTTGTACAGGATTCTTCAAGCTTTTGTGATCTTTGGCATCAAAGGTTGGCTCACCTATGCTTTCGGGCTCTACCTATCATGGAGAAGATGGTCACGGGTCTTCCAAAATTCAACCAGGGGCATGAAGGTACCTGGAAAGGTTGTGCCATGGAATCTAAAGAAGTACTTGAGAGGTTCAAAGAGTTTAAAAATCATGTAGAGAACTTATTTGGGAAGAGATTCAAAGCTCTGATACCATGTTGGTTCATGGACCAGCTAGGACTCGAACCTAGGACCTTCCATAACGCTGCTGGAGTGCTCTACCACTGAACTACTGGTCCCTCTTAGACCAGTCCATCTTTGGTCTGAGTGTGGCTTAACACCAACACCCCCCCTTAAGCCACACCTCTTGTGTGCTTGGGGCTCCTAGCCTGAACCTGGCTCTGATCCCATGTTGAGACATGGACCAGCTAGAACTCGAACCTAGGACCTTCCATACGCTGCTGGAGTGCTCTACCATTGAGCTACCGGCCCCTCTTGGACCAGTCCATCTTCGGTCCGAGTGTGGCTTAACACCAACACTCAATTTATTCATAGACAGGTCCAACACATGTAGTCTGCTCAAGCTAGGAGAAAAATGACCTTCCAAATGATTGCGGGACAATTCTAGGCTTATCAAATCTGATGAAAATTCCCATAACCAGGAAGGTAGATCTCCCTCAAGTTCGGTCCCTGATAAATAAAGTTTGGAAAGCTTGAATTGAGTCGAAATCCAGCCTGGGATTGGGCCTCCAATTTTACATCCTTGCAAAGATAGATACCGCAGTTTGAATGGGGGAATCCAAGTTGAACTACTGTTGATACTCAACCTGCTGTCAGCCAAATCCAATGATATCATCTTAGAACTATTCTGAAAAGGAACATGATTAAAAACAGTTCCAAGCATCTTGTTGTTCGATAGATATAATTCCTGAAGAGATGATGGGAGTGAAAGCGAGGAAGGAATACTTTCATTCAACTGGTTGTTGCTCACATCAAGATAAGTAAGGAAATTCAAGTGAGCAAATGACAGGGGAATGCTTCCACTCAATTCATTATAATCTAATTCTAACTCGACTAGGAAAAATAGATTTACAATAGAAGCAGGCATTTGACCGCTAAGCCTGTTGGATCTTAGATCTATGTAAGAAAGATTGATATGAAAACCCAAACTAGGTGGTATTGTACCTTCTAGTTGGTTGTGCTCAAGGTTTAAATAAGAAAGACTTCCGAATCGAGCATGCATATGCCACAAAGGAGGTATCCTATCTGTCAGCTGGTTAAATGAGAGATCTAAATGTCTAAGACTGGTGACATTTACAATAGTCCTGGGAATGGTTCCAACTATGCTATTATCCGAGAGGTCAAGGTATGTGACAAGCGGAAATATATTTCCAATAGAAGAAGGGATTTCACCACTAAACCTGTTGGAGCTAAGATCTACATATGTAAGATTGATATGAAAACCCAAGCTATATGGTATTGCACCTTCTAATTGGTTGCCCTCAAGATTTAAATAAGATAGACTTGGGAAGATCGGCGTATGCATATACAAAGATGGTATCCTACCCATCAATTGATTAAGCGAGAGATCTAAATGTCTAAGACTAGTGAGATTAGCAAGAGTCCTGGGAATGTTTCCGACAATTCTATTGTAGGAGAGGTCAAGGTATGTGAGGAAACGAAGCTCTGTTAAACTATTAGGCATAGATCCTTTTAACGAATTGTGACTCAGATCAAGTGAAGTTATTTTTGGTCATATTTCCAATCCAAGCAGGTATTTCCTCAAAGACATTACCGCTCAAGTCAAGAAAATCCAGGGACGAAAGCATGGACAAAGAAATAGGGATGGTGGAACCTGGCAGACCACATCGAGACAGATCTAGATGTTTAAGCTGTGAGAGACTACCTATCATACTCCCCAGACTCATATCAGTACCATTTAGATTTAATCCACTTAATGAAAGATATTTTAGTGACGACAGACTAGCCAACCACTCTAGACTCACATTTGTTAACTGAAAGCCATGGAGATCCAACTTGGAGACAGGCCTGCCAATCTCCATTTCATCACACTCAACACCACTCCATCTGCAACACTCCTCTCCCTCCCACGACTTTAGCGCTTCGTAGTTTTCAACTACCCTGTCCCTGAAACTCAAGAGTGCTTTGAATTCGTGGGGAGGGCATCCTTCGAGACACAAAAATAAAAAGATGGCAAAGAAAGCAGAGTAAAGGGGAATGAGGTTACACAAACCGTTCATGGGAGCCATTATCATCTTGATTGCAAAACAATTTCCTTCCCTTCCGGAACATCGTTTAAGTAGCTTGCATACTCCTGGATTTCTTTTATTGCGAGTATTGCCGTGTCAATTACGAAGAAAAGAAAAATAACATCGAAGTCCGAGTTCGACACGGCACGCCATCGTGCATTCTACCAGCAATGAATTGAAAAAAGGACGACTTGGCATTGACTTGAGAATTAATACTAAACTTGTTAAACGCAAAGGAGGAAAAAAAATGTCTGACATAACTTATTAAACCAAATTGTCATATCACTTAGAATTGACTAAATTGCGATAACTTCGGGAAGAAACTTTCAAATTCTACCCCACGACTGTAAAAAAAAACTACTTTTATTATTCTCCAATAGTGACTATGTTTTAGGACTAACAAAATTACTTTTAAATTGGAACATACACAAGAAAAAGAAGATTAAATATAGGAGTTAATTTATGCGTGAGTAAAAGGAGAGAAAACATAAAAGTTTATTTGTTGAGATTTTTTATTTAAATATGTATGAGGGAAAAAAGATAAAAATCAAAGAGTTTAGTTGTGGAGATTTTTCTTGACAATTCATAACAACTTATGATTAGGGGAAGGGGACCACTTGTTGATGTGTTAATCGTTGTAATTGTAGTTGTGACCTCTTTCTCTAGTCGTGAATTATTAAGATTTATTTAATTATGTGCTATGGGTTGTATAATTATTATAAAAGTTACATATTAGTTTTTGGACCATTCAATTTTTGAACATAATATTTATTAATACAAATAACATTTTCAAATTAGAATATAACTTTTAAAAATTTACATGCTTTACTAAGCATTTGAATGTATAAACATTTTAAAAACACCAACTTCAAAAATAAATTGAGTCTTGTGACTTCATTTTAGGAATCCTAATTGTAAGTTACACAAGATAAAATATAAATATCTGGAGATTCATAATATTATAATTGGTCCACTTACATTGTATTATATCCTATCTTATTCAAAATTCAAACATTTGGCTATAACTTTTGATTCCATTTGCCTCATTTAATACACGTTACCTATAAAAAAGAATGAAAATGTAAGCCTCACTATTCACTATCCATTGAAAATTGAAAATTCAAATTTCAAGGTATGTTTTTGACATACAATGTGTCTATAATTGACAAAAAAATGATGACAAACAAAGTTCTCCACCATTCGAGTTACATAAACAAATTTTAGTTGGCAGAATCGATAGAGGAATGAAGGTATGTAAGAGATGGAGGGAAGAATTTGATGTGTGCTACTTGTTCACTTTTTTTTGCATGCATTCTCATATGACTAAACATTTATTGGTACTTGAATAGAATAACATAGTTATTGTTTATATGTTTTCCATTCATTATGCTATGTTATTTATTCAATTTGAACTCGAGATGGAAACACGTGGCTTATTAATGTAGAATTCATGACCATTTTTCACATGGCTAAGTGGTATTTTATTCATTACCGTGGTAAGTTAATGTCACCATGTGTGCCAAAAATGCTTCGGGTTATTAATATTTTGTCATGGTTGTTACGGTTCTTATGCCTTCTATGTTCTTATTTTCTACTATGTTCCTTATATGTTTAACCTAGCTCAGTGGGATTTTATCCATTAATGTGGAAAGTTAATGCCACCTTGCACGTCACTTATTACATTTTATCCCTTCCTTGTCACGTACCTCCTACCTTAAAATAGATGAAACCTACCGTAAAGTTCTCAACCATGATGCATTACGCATGGAAATTTCAATTGATAGAATGCAGGGATGAAAACATCACACAAGTCTGTTACCTATAATCAAACCCATAGTAGTGTTTTATTTATTTTCATTAGAGTTTAATCCAGGTCAAGTTAAAGTGAATGTAAAGGTCTATTTGGTCAAATGAGACAAATGCGAGTGCGCACCAATAATGAACTGAAGTAAGAATGAAATCAAAAGACAAATATTGCATGCGATGACCAAAATGGAGAAATCCAAATATCCATTAAGTGAGAAATATCCTCAAATGAAGTGTATATATAAAAGTGTTGACTAACTCCTCCACAAATGGTGGTCAAAGACCCCCTAGAATAGAAGTGTAATCCCTCTATAAAAGGTGGTCAAAAGAGCTTGAAATACTGGTGTAACTCCTCCATAAAAAGTGGATAGAGGAGTTACAACCTAGTCTTCTGGTCAAGCCTATGACACCTATGACACACTAACTCCACCTAAGCAAAGCATATCCCTAAATTTAGGAAAACTCTAAGTGATAAATATATAATTCTAAAATGAATAAATTTATAAAAATAAATACCTACACTAACACCCACCCATAAACACAACTTAGGTATGTAGTGTGAAATAAAAATGGGTTATAATAACTAGGTCTGATTAGGTACCCATATACAAATTAATCTCTCGTAAAGAAAAGAAAAGAAAAGAAGAAAACTTGTAGCACCCCACCCCCCCAAAAAAAAAAAAAAAAGAGAGACATAGAAGAAGTGAAGAGGTTAAAAGGCACCCCTAAAGATGATGATGTTATTTATGTAGACTACACCCCAGGAAGAGCTCATAGATGAATAAACTTGATCTTGGTGAACGGTTTAGTAAAGATATCTACAGCTTGCTGTGAAGACTTGAAAAATCTCAAGTTAATGACCTGACCATAAATAATCTCCCAAATAAAATGCATGTGATTATCAATGTGTCTGTTCTGCTTGTATTGAACAAGATTTTTGCATATCTGTACAATTATCTAGTTGTCACAATAGATGATGGTGGGATGCCTAATTAGAATGCCAAACTTGGATAGAATCCTTTGAAGCCAAATAAACTTAGTAGTTGCATTAACATCTCCCTTGTACTCTACCTCTATGGATGAAATAGCAATAGCATTTTTATTCTTTCTAGACTAACTGATAGGATAAAAACCCAAAGAAAAATTATAACTTGAAGTGGACTTGAGATCTTGAGTATCGCTAGCCCATTCTGAATCTAAAAAACCAACCAAGTCAATCTCTATGCCAAATTTTCACTAAATCCCAAATCTATAAGAGCCCTAAATGTAGTGCAATATCTACTTGGCTAATTTCTAATGTAGGTCATGGGGATCTTGTATGAATCCTGAAATAATACCTACTACATATGAAATGTCAAGTATGGTATGATTAAGATAAATGTGGCTAATAAAATTCTATTGGTATTAAGTGGCATCAACTAAATGTGTAGAATAGTGAACCTCACATTTGACTCCTGATAGAAAGGGTATCAAATATGGCTTATAATTAGCCATGTGAAATTGAGCCAAAAGATCAAGAGCATACTTGGGTTGTGCAAGTGAATCTATGAATCAGATTGTGAAATCTCAATGTAGAGAAAGTGAATAAAAAACCCAAGTTTGTCATGTAAAATATGTCATGTAGAGTTGTCTTCACCTTTGAAATAGACAATGAAGAAATCCCGATGATCAATAGATCATCAACATAAAGGACCAATATCAGTAAAGAATCATCCTTTAAAAAGAAGTATACATTGGGGTCTAAATGACACTTGGTAAAACCTGAAGTAAGGAAGAAGGAATCCATCTTGGCATACCTAGCTTGAGGGGTCTATTTGAGGCCATAGATGGATTTATTAAATCTACAAACTAAGGATGAATCCTAAATAAACCCAAGTAGATACTCTATGTAGATCTCCTCCACAAGGTCTCCATGAAGAAAGACACTCTTCACATCTATCTGGTGTACATCCCAACCATGTGTTACAACTATAGATAGTGTGAGTCATATTAAAGTCATATTTATAATAGGTGTAAAGGTCTTAAGTAATCAATGTTAGATACCTATAAAAAACCCTTGGTGACTAATCACTCCTTGTACTTATTGACTGACCCATTTTCTACATTCTTGGTCTGATATATCCACCTACATTGATACACGTTCCTTTCTTTAGGAAGTGAAACCAAATCCCAAGTGTAATTTTAGATCAAGGAAGAATATTCTTCCTACATAGCACTATCCCACTCAGGTATGCTTGAAGCCTCTTAGAATGTTTCTGAATCTAAAATTGAAGCAAAGAAAGCATGTGGACTACTTTGATAATATACTTGAGTAAATATATCATCTACTAGATCCCCTGCTTATGTACCTACACTTTGAAGTGTGTTTGGCCCAAAGGGGCTCAAATGTGGGTGAGTCAGGTGATGATTACTCATCCTTTGAAACATGATTAGAGGCAGATGTAGAATACTCTCCATCACTAATCTCACTATCAGAACTAGAAGAAGAAGAAAACCCTAGCTTAGGAACCTACTCTAGATGATTCAAGTATAAATAAGAATCATCAAATCTAATTGAATCTAGTGAAATAGAATAAGTGACAAGTCTTGAATCTTTGAGACTCTCCTAAAAGTGAATACATGTCTTTATGAATAACTCATGTGTGGTTGGATGTAGAAGGCAATACCCTTTAACACCATCTACATAGCCTACAAAGATGCAAGGATTGGACTAAGGTTCCATAGCTTTGCATATCTTCTTCAGTATACATGCCATAGCTTGAGATTCAAAAACCCTAAAGTGCTCAACTTCAGGTTTCCTTCCATGCCAATCTTCAAAGGTTGTTATGCCTTTCAAAGTTTTATGAGGAATCCTATTTTGAATAAAATAAACACAATTAATGGCTTTGGACTAACACTAAGGTGCCAAGGACTTAGAGTGAATTATATAGCTAGACATCTCTTTCAAGGATATGTTCTTACATTCTAAAAATTCATTTTATTAATGATTGGAAATAACTATCCACTACAAATCAATCCTTCTTTGGTTTAAAATTGCTCAAATCTATTATTGACATATTCACTCCCATTGTCAGTTTGAAGAACCTTGATGGATTTCTCATATTGTTTCTCAAAAAGTACCTTGAATTCTTGAATTTTTTAAAACACTTTAGACTTTTACTTAAGAAAGTAAACCCATATATATCTTGATAAATCATCAATCAAAGATAAAATATACTTAGTTCTTGTAAAAGATAGACTAGGAAAATGCCTAGATACATCATTATGTACTAACTCAAATAATTTTAATTCCCTCTAAACTTTAGGTTTATCAAATTTTGATTCAGGATGCTTTCTAAGAGAGAAACCCTCACAAAATCCCTTAAGGAATTGGACTCAAGGCAAACCTATGACCATGTCATTTTTGCTAAGTTATTCAAGGTAGCATTAGTTAAGGTGGTCAAACCACTTATACCATAATTTGCTAACTAATCTCATCTAAATGAGTCAATAATTTAATCAAATAAGAATTAGGTGAAAAATGTGGGAAGGTATATAACCTGAATTGGTGAGTTTTCATACCCATTGCCACTATAGAAGCACTATGCAACACCTTGATGATAACTAAATTTGATAAAAACTCAACCCTCATGCCTTTGTTGATATGAGTGATGCGATACACTGATAGAAGATTGGTTAAAAGAGAAGGGACACTTAGAACATTATTAAATGTTCCCTTTCCATTTCAACAGACCCTCCCCCTACAATGAGTATAAAAGTATCCTCCCCAAAAATGATAGAAGACATGCTACAAGGCTTTAACGTAGAAAACTCAACTATTGAAGAGCCTATGTGGTGAGAAGCACCTGAGTCAATAACCCATGAAGATGTTGAAACTACAACTACTACATGAGCCTTAGCCTTTTATTTTTATTTCCACTTACCCTTTGCCTTAATAAAATTTTGGGTTGATGAATTCTGCTTGATAGATTCAGGAACACCTTTGTTGTTCTTCTCTAAGAGATGAGTTAGGTGATCTATTTTCTTTTTTATGCAATTGTTTCCATCATGCCTATTTTTATTACATTAGGAACACTTAACCTTCTCTTTCTTAGGTTTTCCAGTCAAAGAGGAGGCCTTAGTGTTCATTTTGGTAGAAATTGATTTCTTCTTTTTCTCTTGCTATTGTTATTGTTATTATTCTCTTTGTTTCAAGTGTTTGCTTTCCCATTGCCAAAAATTAGGGCTTAAAGATTTTTGGACTTCAATGTGCCCATTTGAATCAACCTGTCTTTCTCTCTAGTTAAGTTGCCAATGAAAGAATCTGAAGGGGGCATTTTCCATCTAGTACCCAAAGAACTTTTAGTGGCATGGAAAGTGGAGAAAAAGATTGAATAGTCAGGGCCTAGTTTAGAGAGTATATAAAGAATAAGTTCATCATCTTATTTATTTATCTCACATTATTTCAATTTTAATCTCAAGAACTTGAACATAGTGAAGAAAACTTGAAGGGTGTCAAAGTTGTAAGGACTTAGGCTAATGAGTTCATTATCTAGATTGTGACCTCTCATCACATCTTGCTCCCCAAATAATTTACCCAGAATGGTACATACATCATGAGGTGATTTATTAGGATTTAATTAAAATAAGAGATTAGGTGCTATATTAAAATATAATATTCCATAGGTTTCATCACTACAAATATACTATTTAACTATCTCTGCATCTATGCTAGGTTTGGCTTCATCACCCATGGTTATCCTATATAAACCCTTACTCCTTAGAATGATTGTCATCTTGATTTTCCATTCATGATAGCTAAAGAGAGTTAGTGGGTAAATTGAAATTGAATCCATTAGTGTAGAATTAAATTGTATTAGTAGTGTAAGTTGTAGTTATTGCATAAATGAAAGTGGAAGTGAAAATAGAAAGAGTGACACAAAAAAAGTACCCCCCTAAACGTCAATACAAAAGAGCTACCCAAATATTGAAAATGCATGCTTAAGAGATGTTGAACATAGATGATAGTGCAAAAAAAAACAAGATTTACAGATAAAAGAGGATGTCAGACTCAACTGATAATGCATCCAAGGAAGCAAGTACAATAGTGAGCAAATGAGAGAGATATACTATTTTAAATGCAAGGGGGTTTAGCCAACTACTAAACTGGGCCTCACTATTTGGTCTTTGTTTGGAGAAAATGAAAAGAGTACCCTCAAATAATAATAAATTTTCCATCTCATGATTATAAAGATATCATTATAATAATTTAAAAAGTTACAATCTAATGTTTTTATTAAAAACAATAAAAAACCTTCCTTAATATTCTCCCCTTAGTGATTTTATAATAAATTATTCATTTAAAAAAATAACTTTCTAAATTACTAGCAATAATATTGAAAGTCAACAAAACATTTAACTCATTGAAAATGTGTTACAGTTTTTAAAAGGTGATTTCAAACTTGAAAAAACTTTCCCTCCAAAACAAAAATAAAAATCAACTTTTAATTTTTAATACCATAAATGGCTCAAAAAAGTGGTTTTTATGGTTGATTTTATGATGAGGAAAATAAAATCTGAGGTTTTAAATACCTAGATGCACTTGTAGGTAGTCAATTATGGAAGGAAGACATGAGTCAAATGAGGTCTCATTGTGAAATAATGGTGCCATAGAGACTGCTTATGAAGTGCCTAAAACTAACACACATGGTTTTGAGCCTAAGATATTTCTCGCCATTATGCATGATGGATTTTGGTAGTCGATGCCAAGATTTGTAGGTGAGTGAAACATAGAAGACCAAGTGGTTTATAAGAAAGCTGAGTGCAGGCTATGAACCAAGTCGAATGGCATCAAACCAAATCATAATGGAATGAGCCAAGGAATTGACTGACATGGGAAGACCACATGCCTTTATTGATAAATAGTTACCATAATCACTTCACGCTTTCACAAATCTTTAAATTCCTCCTAGAAACTAGATACTAGAGTGACAAGGGTTTATTCTAATGTAAGTAGTTTTGGAGGCCTAACCTAACCCTTATTAGATCCACCAATGGTTACAGAGTAAGAAAGATGCCTAAAAACGCATGAAAATTGATCCAAGAATAGAGACCTCCTCTAATAATAATAATACCACTAGATTTAAGAAAATGAACCCCTTACAATTTCAAAAAAGACACCCAAATTTTTGTTAAACCCTATAAAAAACTGCCTTACAATATGAGTAAAAAATTATAGATTTTAAATGAAAGCTTAACAACTAACAAGACCAAACAAATGTTTACTAGGATGGATCTGATACCATATTAGATTTTGATCTAGGTTCAGTTAAAGTGATTGTAAACATCCACTTGATCACACGAGACAAATGTGAGTGCACACCAACAATGAACTGAAGTAAGAATGAAATCAAAAGGCAAATATTGTACGAGATAACTAAAATGGAAAAAACCAAATATCCATAAAGTGAGAAAGCTCCTCAAGTGAAGCATACATATAATGGTGTTGAGTAACTCCTCCACAAATGGTGTTCAAAGACACCCTATAATATAAGTGTAGCTCCTCCACAAAAGGTGGTCAAATGAGCCTAAAATAGAGGTGTAACTCCTCCACAAAAGGTGGATAGAGGAGTTACATCCTAGTCTTTTGGTTAAGCCTATGACACCTGTGACACACTAACTCCACCTAAGCAAACATATTTTCAAATTTAAGAAAACTCCAAGTGAGAAAATATATTACTCCCAAATAAATAAATATGGGAAAATAATTACCTACACTAATAATTTTTACTTCGCTATTATTGTTATTGTGCCTTCTTTATTTGTGTTATTTACTTTATGCCTTTTCTATTTATGTTTTTTGATGCAGGCCTTCTGTGTTCCTCAAATTTTTGGGTATTCATCACTTTATGGTTTTCTTGGTGTGATTTCGCATATGAGATAATGTTTAATATTATTTTAATCACCTGACATGGTTGTTGTTCATGTGTTTTCTATTTAATATGTTACGTTACTTATATATGCACTGCATTTTTATAGGGTTGGGTCTTAGAATAGAAGACACATGGGTCATTAATGTGGAATCCACCATCATTTTACACATGGTTAGACAAGGTTTTCTCCATTACTATGCAAAGTTAATGCTACATTGTGCACCATAAATGTTCCTATTTTTATGGTTTTTTTTATTTCTTCACATTTTTCTTGCTTTCATTCACATATGATTATGTGTTTAATGGTATGTTAATGGAGTTATAGAACATTAAACTATTAAACATCTTTCCTTGCCTTTTCACATTTAAAATTTGTCGACCATGCATATAACACACAAACATTTTAGTCAGCAGAATGGGGGAATGAAAGCATTCACATAGATGTGTTGCCTTTGACATAGCTGATCCCATAATATTGATGGAAGCCCTAAAGGTTTTCATTCACTACGAAGACCATTGAATGTCACCTTATAATAGTGGATATTCTTTACAAACCCATTTATTATAGGGTAACTTTGATTGGTCCTTATAGTGAACAAGAAATTTCTCTCACTAGTACATTCTATAAGTCTAGAAAAGAATTGTTATTTTATCTTTAGATTATAATGTTGACATGTAATGCATGGATCAAAATATATATGGATCATTAATATAAAATGATGGGCCATGTTGAAAGACAAGTGTGTCAGTGGCACTGAATACTTATTGGTATGTGGATGGAAGCCATGAATGTTTCCATTCACATACCAATAAATGTCATTCTATCAAAAATAATAATTTCATTAACATACCACTAGACATAAACTCACATTTATCGAATAACATCCTTGTGTGAAATCATGTCATTGTGCTTTTTGTATGTTATTGTTATTGATAGTTTGCCCATTATATTATCAATATTGTTGTTAGTTTTTCAATTTTACTGAAATACATGATTATACTATCATGTTGATATTTTATTCATTTACATGATCAACATTACAATTATTTTTTCCTATGCCTCTTTTTGATATGTTTCTAATTCTTTTGTCAATTATTTATATACTTTTTTTTCGCTATTATAGTTCACAATGAGGAATGCAAAGAAGAAGATGGCCATTTGGAATAATGAGGACAACATAAGTAAAATTTGTTGAAGTTGTTGATGAAGAGGCGAAACCCATTGTAATTATAAAAGATAGCCAAGTAGAATGGATCGAGGAGGGAGAACCAACTCTTGGCCTGAATCAAAAGGGGACATCAATAAATCATAAAGGGATTCAAAATCCAAAATAATGTACAATATAATATAGTGAAATGGAAAATAGTATGAGTAAAATAAAGATGATGATAGAAGGGAGAGGGAATTTGGGAACAATATGGGAATGAAGGGCTCATATCATTTATATAACCTTATATGCAAGAATGAGGAGCCTAAAATTCAAAATCCATGAAGTTGTTGATGAAGACGTTAACAAAGAAGAGAACCACTATAAACATTGAAGGTGTTGTAGGTGTAATATCAAATGCAAATGCAAATTCATCAAATAGATTAATATATTGAAATTGCAACATTCAATTTCAACCATGATGGTTTAAGTCTATCTACATAATAAAATTGGTTATAATGGGTGAGGGAGGGAACCTGAATAAAAAAGGAACATCACAAAATTGTAAACAAATTTCAATGTATTTAGTTTGATATGTAATGCATTGAACTGTATCAAAAAATGTAATGAAAGTAAATTTGTTCAGTTTCATTATACTATAATTAATTTTATTTTTACATCCACTATCAAACCCAAAAATGGATCAGTAGCTTAATGAAAGTTTAGAAACTTTCACCTAGAAGCAAACACCATATTTTTATTCTCTGATCTTGACTTTGAGATATGTTATCATTATCCAAAGAAAACAAACATCAATAACACATAAAAAAATAAAAGCAATATAAATTTGCGCATTTCAAATTTTGTAAAGTTATAAAAGGAAACCAAATTGTACAAGCATTTCAATGTTTGTGATCATATAATGTGTTAAGAATTACAATAGGAAAAATAAAAACTCCACAAACATAACTAGTGTCAAGAAACACAATGTAGGTAAAAAATTCCCAACTAAAGTATTCTATATTATTGACAATATGTCACAGTGACATATAAATAACATTGAGGTAAATAATATTTTTAATTTTGAACATGTTAGTGAATAACACAACAACAAGAATTCATAGTAAATATAATTAAATTTCATGGTTTCCATCTACATATCAGTAAATATTCAATAATTTAATAACAATAAGATACAAAAAACACAACAATATGATTTCACATAAATATTTTGTTTGATACATCTTAATATACATTTACTATTATGCTAATAAAATTCTTATATTTCAATAGAATGACTAATATTTACTAGTATGTGAATGGAAACATTCATGGCTTTCATCCACATACCAGTAAATATTCAGTGTTATCGACACACCTATCTTTTAAAATGGCCCTTCATTTTATATTAATGACATGTGCATATTTAGATATGAGCCTTACTTATCAACATTATAAGCCAATGATATAAAAATAATTACATTCCCTGATATGTAAATGAGAGCCCTGATTTTGATACAAAGATAATAAATTTTACTACTTTGTGAATAGAAACCTTTAGGGATTCCATCCACATATTAGTAAATGGTATGTATTCCAAGCCATGTTGCACAGGAGGGCATAAATGAATACAATATACTTGGTATCTTGATTTATATTAAATACACATAGCTATGAGCCATACTCCAACATGAATTCATAAAACATCCAAGCTTTCCTTTAAAATAACAAAAAATCTAGAGTCAAATGGGAATGAAAATTGGTCAATGATGTGGGTTCCACTGTGTGAAATGTTTCATCTCTCCAACATGGAACTTCATTTCATAATAATGATAGACACATCTTCCAACATGTACATATAATTTATAAAGCTAAATTAGTTGGTAGAAAAAAATAACATTTAATTCTATGTGAATGAATACTTTGACAATGAATAACAATGACATGCACATAGAAAGCACAATTTCAATAACAAGTAGGTGAAAAGGAAAAAAAACATAGTAGTGGGTTATGTTACAGGAAACATAGTTGTGTGTAACATTTTATCACTCCATTATCATATCAATAAATATTTACTCAGAAGAGTGAATGCATGAAAAAAATAACAACTTTCGGGTAGGTTCCATGGCTATTTGGGGGAGAAGCCATGCAATATTGGATAATTTACCCACAACTTTCATTCCCATCTGACTCAAAATTGGCTATCAATTCAAAGAAGGAGGTAGGAAAAAGGGTATGGAGAGATGTTTAATGATGGCACAATAATAATAAAATCCATGTGAAAATAAAATAGAACATTGATGTGGGTTCAGTAGCATGTAACACATCTATGTTGGCATTTTCATACCTTTATTATGTTGACTAAAAATACAGGTATGATTCCACAAACTTGCCATGGTAATGGAGAAAAACCCATCTAACCATGTAGAAAATGATGATAGATTCCACATTAATGAGACACATATTTTCCATCATGAGTTTAAATTGAATAAAAAACACAACATAGTGAATGGAAAATATATGGGTAACAACTATGACAGTCCATTCACATACTAATAAACATTTACTCATATGTGAATGCAGTCGAAAAGAAAACATAAACAAAGAACACATGACAAAAGAATCCATAGTTTTCATTAAAATACCAAAAAATTTGGAGTAAGATATGAATGAAATCATGTGGATAATGTGGGTTTAAAATTGGGTAACATTTCATCCCTCCAACAAGTGTCTTCCAACCCATGTCATGTAGGTAAATATAAATGCAACAAAAAAATGAAGCACATAATGACATGAAATCAGAAAAAACATCTAGTGCTTTC
Source organism: Torreya grandis (assembly GCA_037957365.1). Classification (NCBI taxonomy): domain Eukaryota; kingdom Viridiplantae; phylum Streptophyta; class Pinopsida; order Cupressales; family Taxaceae; genus Torreya; species Torreya grandis. Next base: position 3,140,061 of record JARHVA010000833.1, on the reverse strand, counting down.
ATTAAAATACTAGTAAATTTATAACAAGATTTGAATGAAAACATAATGATGATGTGGGTTCATAATTGGGTAATATTTCATACTTCCAATAAGCATCTTTCAAAAAGGGCAATAAAGCTACAATAATAATAAAAGGCACATGAAAAGAAAAAGAACATAATTGTGGGTTTATTAATAGGTAACACACCTCTATAAAATATTTCTATCGACTGAAAATAACCATGAACATAGAAGACATAATAAAAATATTTTTTATCCCTCCATTTTGCTGACTGAAATTCCTCTATGAAATGCTACATGGTCAAGAACTTTCGAGTAGGTTCCATGGCCATTTGAGGGGAGAAGGTCTACAAAAAAGGTAGGGAGAGATGTTTAGTAATGTTTCATCACTTCATTAACATAGTAGTAAACATTTAATCAGATGTGAAGGCACAAAAAAATTGAACAAAGAATGTGCTAAGAGAAATGGGAACATATAAGAGACATAATAAAAAAATATGAACATACAAGGCACAATAACCATAATAGCCAATCAAAAAAAAAAAAAAAAAAATGAACATTTGTTTGTGGCACATAGGATGGCATTAAATTTCAATAGTAATGGATAAAACATCGTAAAGCCATGGGAAAATGACAGTGGCTTTAACATTAATGACCCACACATCTTCTATCATGAGCTGAACCCAACAAAAATGTGTCACATATATAAATAACATAGTAGAGTGAATAGAAAACATGTGAGTAATAACTATGTTAGTTCATTAACATATTAGTAAACATTTACTCAGATGTGAAATCACACCAAAAAAATCTATCATGTGATGAAAACCCAAAAAATTTGAGGAACACAAAAGGCATGTAGAAAAAAATATGAATAGGGAAGGCATGTAATAAAAGACATGAACATAGAAGTCCCAATAATAGTAATAATAAAACAACAACAAATAAAACACTTGTGTGAGTTCAGTTATAGAAACACATCTACGTGATCATTTTTATCCCTGCATTTTGACGATTTAAATTTTTATGCGTAACACGGCATAGTCAAAAAAATTTAGGTAGGATCCATCCATTTTAGAGAAGGAGGTACATGAAAGGCAGGGAGATAATGTGGTAAGTGGTGTATAGAGTGGAATTAAAATACCACATTAATAGAGAAAAGCCCGCTGAGTTATTTGGAAAATGGTTTGGATTTCACATTAATGAGCCACACATTTATAAAAGCTACACATAATTTCATATTAATGATCATTGTGTCTTTCAACATGGCACATCATTTCATGTTAATGACCCATAAATATTTTGATTTCTAGGTTGTGTCCACATTATAAGCCAATAATAAAATAATATGTTTAATTGAAAATATGTTTTGATGATTTTGATCCCAACTAGTGGTCTTTTTCATCAGAAGAATCGATTGGACCTCCAAAATGTAAAAAAATTGACATGTTGCCAAAAATTTTATCATACAACTTCATAAAAGGTAATTTTTTCTTTTGAACTACCTTTCTGAATAAAAACAACATTAAATAATCTAAATCCAAAATTTTAAAATACGAGATATCGTAATATAGAAAATATGAAATCCTAAAGTTAGGAATCCCAACTACTAATTCCCTTCATCTAATCATGATTTTTGAGTAAACCCTCTTAAATTTAAGTTGAAAAAATAAAATAAAATTAATTTATCAAACAAAAAATTACTCTTACTACTCCTAAAAAAACCATATGTATATCAGATGGCTTATCTCTAAATCAATAATATATATCTAAATTAAATAATGTATATATTAATATTTGAAGATAGAGGTTATTAAAATTTTAAATCTCGGTAACAATCTAAATATAAAATCTAAGTGGCTTTGGCAATAAAATCATTTATATTTATACTGATGAAAGTAGAGTTAATTTATATCTAAATTTAATAATTTAAATATTAACATTTGAGGATCGATTTTATTAAAATTTTAAACCTCGACAACAATTTAAATATATAATTTAAGTGGCCATGGAAATAAAATCATTTATATTTGTACTCAAGTGGGTAGAGTTCTTAATCCTTATTCTATAATATATAAAGTAAATAAATTTAAATCAATTAAAATAGATTAATAATTTGAACCATCATTAGTTTAAACTTTAGAATGTATCCCCAACACACTAGTGAATTTAAACTAAGATATGAGGAAGAATGTTTTAAATAATGATATAATAAATAATAAATATTAATGTTAAAATTATAATTAATATTATAATATAATTTGAGATAATAAAAAATATTATATTTTTATTTTAATATTTTTTTCAAATTATTTTATTTAATGTATTTTACCCACCTATTTAATTACATAATTTTTTATTATTAATATTTATAAATTTAAATTTAAATCTAAAATCTAGTTTTATTATATTCTGATGTGCTCAACTTGATGATGAATCACAAATTATTAATCTAAAAATATTTTACATAGTTCATTACTTCATGAATAATAGAAACACCATCTCTCTTATATTATATAATAATACCTAAAAACTCTTACACTATCTATCTATTTACCTACCTACTACCTACCTATCTATCTACCTACATATCTATCTATTTATATAACGTCTAAATTTATAACTAATATGTGTATTATATAATTTTATTACTAATATGTAAATGGATTTCATTGATAGATGAAGAGAAAATTTAAGTGGCTTATAAATTTTTTTGGAGGTTTCTATGTGAATCAGCTTCGAAATGGCAGTAAATCGGTTTAAAAGGTTTTTAATTGTGTGGGCGAATCAAGTGTTAGAATATGAGGAATCAAGATTTTTTGTATAAATATTTTTTTCAAACATAAATTTGATTGCATATTTAGATTTCTCTCAAAAAGTTATGCAATTTCAAAAAAATTATCGCAATCTAAATCCGTATGCAAAAATTATGATCTCAAGAAGTTAGGAAGTTGACATTGTACAAGCTGACGACTGACAATGTAATGTTATCGACCATTAGTATAAATGATATTGACCGCTGATAACATAATAGTGTTGGTCATCAGCATAATGTAGATGACTATCTACATGTACAATGTCAACTCCCTAGCTTCCTAAGTCTTAATTTTTGCATATGAACTTGGATTGTGATGTTTTTTTAAAAATAACATAAATTTTTGAGAAGAATACAAATATGCAATAATATATATGTTTAGTAAAAAAAATTATGTCATTTTTTCCTTTACCATAACCTATCTATTTTAGTTTTTTAATACACACAGTGATTTGTCCAAGTGTACAGATGATTTAAAAACACAACCAAATTACTTAGAACCATTTATCTCCCTGAAATTGATTCTTTTATGATGTGATTGATGTTACAAAACTGTTGGAGTGCTGATGCTTCTCACTAGATCATCTTCAACATGCCAAAACAATAAACCAACGAAACCACATGAACATTATAGATCATTCCTATTTTGATGTTAGACAACAGAATATTTATACCCAACAATAAAACTCAGATGCCTAATGGCAAAATGCCAATGCCTAACAACAAAATCTATATACTTGACAGTGAAATGCTAGTATGTGATAACAAATATAGATGCTTGATAGTGGATACATAGTGGTGAATGCCCCTGAATTTACTTTCGAGGTATCGACAACATACATTTATAAGAGGAAATTTATTTTAAAAAATAGATAAATTGACCCTCAAAATTAACTTCCACCCTGAAAAATTAACAATTCCATGCCATCAACTACCCCACAAAAAATGCGAAATACTGACTTCGAAAAAATATTTATCAATTAACAAAGATTCACCATTAAAAAAATCCTACATCCTTGCATCTTTAAAGCAATTGCTAGTGTTAAATATAATACGTTTATAACCTAACATAGGTGAGGACACCTGGCCACTTTAAATATCATGGACGCCTTATTTCAGAGCTCAAAATATTCTATAAGGTGCTCAAAGTACTCTAGTTGAAAACTTTACGTACCAAGTCTTTGGTAGCTCCTGTCAATTTTCCGGGATGTACCTTCAAATGCTAGCCGTACTTTCAGAGGTTCCCTATTTCTTAACTGGTAGACAAATTTTCCTTATATTAATGGAATCAAATGGGGCTCCAATTATTTTTATTTTTTCTTGTTGAAAGTCTGTCGTCTGTAATCATTTTTACAAGAAAAAGTGGCCATAATGTTGAACGAATGCAGAATGGTGGCCGTCTAATATGCGAAGAAAGTAGGAGCAGGCAAATTTCTATGATGATATAAAATTAATAAAGTTAAAATATCAATGAGTAATATTTTATCTCCACAGATTGTACATTCTTAAATGCAAATTGTGGATTGCATCGTACGGCTGTTAGCGACTTGTGACACAGTTATTCAACAACGAGTTATGTCACGATAATATTTTTTTTCTTGAATTCCTCAATCAATGCCAGCCCATCTCGAACTCCAAATTTTATGTTTTTCTGCTAAAAGTCTATGCCGCGCTCTGCTTTTTTCAAATACGATTGACCAGCACAGTAATAGAGCACCGGGTTCGAGGTATTTCCATTTTCTGGAACGGTGAGATTTCGTTATACGAAGGAAAACCAAGAATATGGTACTTCCACACTGCTCACGATAGGAGATGGAAAGTACTTTTGAGATTCAACAATGCCTTAGTCGACGACTATGGAAAGCTAAAGTCACGGGAGGGAGAGGAGTGATGTACTTGGATGGATGTCGAGTGAAATAAATGGAGATGGTTATCCCTGTCTCCAAGTTGGATGCCAATGCTTTGAGGCTTACAACTCAAGATAAGGGTTCACATAGGGTTTCATTGCTGAGCCTATCTTGTTGATGCATTCAAAGTCGACTCCTAGCGTAGCTAACTCCATATCCTCCTCCATAACTCCTTTACATTTGTTACATTAGGGAGCACAATCACCAGTTAAGTGTGCGACCCTCCCATCGATAGAAAACACGCAGTCCATCCAGGCCCCCAATAATTCAAAATTATGTTCATTATTTTCAAATTTACCAAAATTTTTCTCCCCCCATATCCAATGCCCTCAAATGCTTTGTCCATTACTTGTTTCATTGCGTGCAGGATAGACAATTACAAACAGGGATCATTTCGAATGAACCGACAAGAGATTTCAGTCAAATGTTTCATAATTTGAGCACACAGTTGTTTCTAATACAATTCATGAGCAACAGAGACGAACACACAATTGTTTCCAACACAATTCATGAGTTGAAGAGTCGAACAATCAAAGTGCTACAAAAACAGTGAGGAATACTGTTAAGAAACCATGCATTCTACAACTATGTAAAATTAACAAAATATAATAATAGAGATAATTAAACAAACAAATCTTCAACATGCATGAGACAAAACACATGATTTACATGGTAAAATATTAGCAAGCTAAGGAAACATTCATAGTGCAAAATATCAAACTTTATTAATTCCAAAATGAACATATTACATGCGAACTCATCGTGTAGATTACATGCAGACTCCACAAAGATAAATATGAATAATAGACAAAGTACCTTTAGGATTCCTCTTAAAAATAAAGTTGAAAAAAATCATTATGATTTTTTTTATAAAAATAGAATCCGATGGAATTCGTCTTCTTCGACTCCCCTATGATAATAGTGAGGGCATTGCCCTCCCACAACCCCCTTGTAAAAGTGGGCTATAAACTGCATCACAAAAGGGTCTAAAATTTAACTTTGTTGTCACATATCTAACAAATAACATTTTGGTGTTTGGGTCCTTCACTTCTTTCATTTTTTATTCAAGAGAACAATTTCATTGTCCTTTGAAAATCTATTTATTGTTGTTTTAAACATTACATGTGTTTGAACTTTGCTTCATTGTTTTTTCGATCCACAATTTACACTCCCACTCGATCAACTTCTCATGTTCTACTTCACTTTAAATGGAAGAAGAAAAGAAGAATGAGAAATATCCTGCTAGTAAGTATGTTTTATTTTAACATAGAGCTATAGGGGTCTTGTCATTTATTTATGGGGCCTTCTAATATTGTGCTATGCCTTGAATTACTCAAACCATCTTTAGCGATTTCTTATTTGAATTTATCTGGAGTAATATAATATTTTTCTTTGTATTCAATTTATCAAACCCTCTATAAGGTTTCAATTATTTTTAATTGAATCTTAAACATTAGCTTCCAAATTATTTAATCTAAAAAACCAAGTCAACCTTTGTGCCACATCTATACTGAATGTTATGCCTTTCAAAGCTTTGTGAGGAACCATGTTCTCAATATAATAATCATAATTAATGGCTTCGACCCAATACTAAGGTGCCAAGGACTTAGAGTGAATTTATAATTAACCATATCTTTCAAGGATGTATTCTTACATTCCAAAAATAGATTATGTGAAGGACTATAAGTAACTATCCACTGAAAATCAATCCCCTTTATGGTGAAAAATTACTCAAATATATTGCTGATATAGTCACCTCCAATATCAAATCGACAAACCTTAATGGATTTCTCGGATTGTTTCTCAACAAGTACCTTGAAGTCTTGAAAATATTTAAACACTTCATACTTTTGTCTAAGAAATTAGACCCATGTATATGTAGAGAAATTATCAATAAAAGTGAGAATGAACTTGGCCCTTGTAAAATATAGATTAGGAAAAAGCCCAGATACATCACTATCTAATAACTCTAATTATTGTGAAGCCCTCCAAGCTTTACCTTTGTCAAATTTTCCTTCAAAAAGTTTTCTAAGAGAGAAAACCTCAGAAATTTCCTTGGAGAATTAGAATTGAGGCAAGCTTATGACCATGCCATTTTTTTTGAGTTATGTAAGGTAACGATAGTTAAGGTGGCCAAATCGCTTATGCCATAATTTTGAATTCCATTTAAATAAGTGAAAAATGTAGTTAGAGAATAATCAGGTGCCAAATGTGAGAAGGTGTCTAACCTAGATTGTTGATCTTCCCTACCCATTATCACTATAGAGTTATTCAGCATCTCCTTGATGATAACTAAATATGGTAAAAATTCAACCCACATGCCTTTGCTGATGTGAGTGATATGATATATTAAAATGAGATGTGTTGAAAGAGAAGGGAAACTTAGAACATTATTGAATGTTCTTCCTTCCATTTAAATATACCCTCTCCTTGTAATGGGTAAAAAAGTTTCACCACCTAAAATGATAGAAGACATGCTACAAGGCTTTAAAGAAGAAAACTCAACTAGTGAGGAGCCCATATGGTGAGAAGCACCTGAGTTAATAACCCATGACGATGTTGAAGCTACAACTACTACAAGAGCCTTACCCTTTTCTTTCTCTTTCCCTTTGCCCTTTGCCTTGGTAGAATCTTGGGTTGATGAATTTTGCATGATATATTTAAGAACACCTATGTTGTTTTTCTCTAAGAGATGAATTAGGTGATTTATTTGCTTCAGCACATCCATTTTCTTACAGTAAGAAAACTTAACCTTCTCTTTCTTAGGGTTTCCATTATAAGAGGAGGCTTCAGTGTTAGTTTAGGTAGATGTTGATTCCATCTTATTCTCTTTATCTTTATTGTCCTTCTTATTCTCTTTGTTTGAAGTCTTTGTTTGCCCATTCCCAACAATTAGGGCTTGAGGTTTATTGGATTTCAATGTGCCCATCTTCATCAACTTTTATTTTTATCTAGTTAAGTCGATAATGAAAGCATCTAAAGAGTTCATTTTCCATGTAGTGCCCAAAGTACTTTAAGTGTCATGAAAAGTAGAGACAATGACTGAATAGTCAGGACCTAGTCTAGAGAGTATAGAAATAATAAGTTGGTCATATTCTTTATTTATCCTATATTCTTTCAACTACAATCTCAATGACTTAAAATTAGTGAAGAAATACTCAAGGGTGTCAAAGTTGTAAATACTTTGGTTAATTAATTCATTCTAAAGATCACAAACTCTCATCATGTTTTGCTCTCTAAATAGTTTATCTAGAATGGTCCATACATCATGAGTTAATTTTGTAGGATCTAAGTGAAACAAGAGATTGGGTGCTACAAAAAGAAATAATATCCCATAAGCTTCATCACTATGATTATACCACTTAACTATCTCTACATCTATGCTAGGTTTAGTTTCATCACCCATAGTTATCCTATACAAACCCTTAATCCTTAGAATGATTGTCATATTGGTTTTACATTCATGATAGATAAATGGAGTTAATGGGTTGATTGAACTTAAATCCATTAGTATAAAAATGAGTTGTAGTAATAGTGCAACTTGTAGTTGTTGAGTAAATGAGAATGCATGTGAAAATGAACAGAGTGACACAACAAAAGCAAACCTCCCTAAACTATCAATATAAAATACCCCTCCTAATGTTGTAAATACATGATCAAAATACGTAAAACTTAGCCAATAATGTGTCGTGTCTAGAGTAATTAACATGAATACTGAAAAATATTAATTTTAAAAACAAAATAGGATGTCAGATTTAGTTGATAATCCATCCAAGAAATGAATTACAATAATGACCAAATGAGAGAGAAAAATTATTTTGAATGTGAGAGGGTTTGGCCACTTGCCAAATTGGACCTCACCCTTTGGCCTTCATCTGGTGAAAATAAAAAGAATGCCCTAAAAATAAAAAATACTTTATGTCTCATGATTACAAAGCTCTCATTACCAAAAAAAAATGGTACAATCTATTATTTTTATTAAAAATAATAAAAAATCACCTCCTTAATGTTCACCCCTCGATGCTTTTAAAATAATGTCTTCCTCATTTGAAAAAATAACTTTCTAAATTATTAGCAATAATATTGGAAGTTAAAAAAACATTTGACTAATTGAAAAATGCATTATAGTTTTAAAAAGATGATTTCAAACTAAAAAAAATCCCTCCCAAATGGAAACTAAAAAAACCATGTTGTAATTGTTAATACCGTGAATGGCTCAAAAAAGTGATTTTGTGGTTGATTTTGTAGTGAGGAAAATAAAAGATGAGGTTTCAAAGACCTACATAAACTTGAAGGTAATCAATTATTTAAGGAATACATGAGTCAAATGAGGTCTCTCCATCCAAGAATGGTGATGTAGAGATTGCTTGTGAAGGGCCTAAAACTAAGACACATCCAAGTCACCAATTAGAGAAGATTCTACTTCCCACAAAAAAGTGCCCTCATGAATGGGTTCTATGTAATGCATATCCATAGGAGTCACAAGATATAAGAGATCCATTTTGACCTTTTTTCAGATTGTATAGATGGAGAATTGAATTCCTCCATGTGAATTTTGGAATTTCTCCATTGTTTTGATATGTCAATATGAAATTTGTTCTGTGTGGTTTAACTAGGGAAACTATTGAGCCTAGTGTGTAAATTTAGTGAAATCTATGCTTTGTACAACTTGTGACTTTAGTTATGTGAGAACATAAAACCAATTATCTCCTCTATCGTATTTATGGTCATTTGTACATCATATTTTCACTTCTTCTCGATCAAAAAAGGGTTATGCATTTAATAAGTATTCATAATAATAACTTCAAAGTCTGCATGAATAAGTATATCAACCACCTTGATATCCACACCCTCAAATATCCCAATAGGTTTCATTTTGGCCACAATATGTGAGTTCAAAGTGATAGGGCTATAGCTGAGATTTTCTGTCCAAATGGTCTCCTAAGTATACATAGGGATCACATTTACAATACCCCCAAAAGCAAAGATAGCATTGAGGACTTCATAGCCTATAGAATCTATGTCCATTGTAGCATTGAAATTCGAAGGCTTCTTTGTATTCACACACCAAACTACTTTTTTGTACTCTATTGTCCCCTTTTCACAATACAGTAAGTTATGGTCAAAATAATGAAGGGATGAAGGGGATGGAAGGATGAATTTGATGTGTGCCTTCATTGTTCATGTTTTTTTCATGCATTCACATCTAAATAATTTTTTTTTGGTATATGAATAGACTGACATAGTTGTTCATATGTTTTCCATTCATTATGTTGTGTTATTTATTTAATTTGAAGTCAAGATGGAAAAAATGTGGCTCATTAATGTGGAAGTCACTACAATTTTCTAAATGGATATATGAGCTTTTATCCATTAAAGTGACAAGTTAATACCACCATGAAAGCTAGAAAACTTCTCGGATATTAATGTTTTGGAATGGTTGTTGTGGTTTTTGTGCCTTCTATGTTCCTCTTTTTTTATGTGTTCCTTATATGTTCATATTTTTTATGACATCTTGTCTTTGTTCATGTTTTATTTTTACCTAGCTTGATGGGATTTTATCCATTAATGTGGCAAGTTAATGCCATTATGTATGTCACTTACCACATTCTCTCCATGCCTTTTCACATATCTCCTCCCAAAAAAAAAGATGGAACTTGCCCCAAAGTTATTGACCATGTCATCTTATGTAGAGGAATTTCAGTCGATAGAATATAAAGATGAAAGCGTATGTGCATGTGTGTTTCTTGTAACTAGATCAAGATTAGTTTTTTGTTTGTTTTCACTTCACTATTATTGTTATTGTGCCTTCTCTATTCATCTTTTTTGTTGCATGCCTTCTATGTTCCTTAATTTTTTTGGGTATTCATCACTTTATGGTTTTTTAACATGCTTTCACATATGAGTTAATTTTCAATTATATGTTACTGAATGCACATGGTTGTTTTTCACATGTTTTATATTTAGTCTAATGTTATTTATATATGCACCACATTTATATTGGGTTAAGGCTTGGAATGGAAGATGTGTGGGTCATTACTGTGGAAGCCACTGTCATTTTCCAAATGGCTAGATGAGCTTTACTCCATTATTTTAGAAAGTTAATGCCACACTGTGCACCACAAATGTAACTAATTTTTTGACGTGTTTTATTTATTCATGTTTTTTTACATGCCTTCACATCTTATTAAATGTTTAATGATATGTTAATGGAGTGATGGAACATCACATCAACAAACATATTTACCTACCTTTTCACATTTATCCTCCCCCAAAATGGATTGAAACTACCTAAAATTTGTTGAAAATGTCACATTACACACAAGATTTTAAGTCAGCAAGTTGTGGGGTTGAAATTACGTAGATGTGTTTCCTTACCCATTGCTAATCCCACAATGTTGATGGAATCCCTAAAGGTTATCATTAACTATCAAGACCATTCAAAGTCACCCTATAATAGTGGACTTTAAGAGGATTGTGTTTCTATGTTGATTCCAATGACTATTTGGAAGGTGAGGCCCACTCTCACCATAGGGCATATTTTAAATTTTTAGTATACATTTTTATTAAATATGCCTCATTTATGAGAAATTGATTGGACAATAAATTTTTATTGGTAGCTCAAAATTGAGTGTAATATTTTGTAAAAGTTCATGGTTATTAATTTTTTATGCATTAGACCTATTTACATTGTAAAATACACTCAAATATAAAGTGCCAAAATCTAGGAGTGCCAAGCATAATTTCAGGGACGTATACAAACTATTGTGATTTCTTATTTCTAAATTTCTTCAATTTATTGTAAACAAACACAAATTATCTACAATGTATCCTAATTAATTTGATTTTATAACACCCTTAAACTATAATCTATGGAAGGCTTCCATGTCACTTGCCTTGCAAAACAAGAAGCTCTATAGGATAAGTATGGCTATGCAATCTAAACTGGATATAGATATGGAAAAAATGCTTTGACAAGTTTGATGAAAATTATTATTTTTTGTGTCTTTCAGTGTCATCAGATTTTTGTTTTCACATTAAATCAACCAAAACACCCAAGGAAGTATGGGATACCCTAGGGATCAAACGTTTTGGAAACGTGGATGAGATTAGAGGGCATGAATTGAAAATTGAGTTGATTAGTCTTAGCCATAGAAATTTTGACACACTTTAGGATTAACTCACCAAATTCAATTCATTGAGATTAAAACTAAAAGAATTCAAAATTGATAAGAAGGATTTATAACTTATAATTTTGTCTTTTCAAAACTTGGACCTGACTATTCTGTTTTCATCTCCACCTTCCATGCAACTAAGAGAGCACTTGATACTTCATGGATTATTCCCTCATTTGATGGGTTATTTCTAACTTGATTCAAGAACAAGATAAACTAATTTATATGGGTGCACTAAAGTCTAATAAACCACATGCTCTACTTACAAGACATGACATCATAAAGTTCTCAAAAGAGAAGAAATAAAACAACAAGGATCATGAGAGTAAGAAGGATCAAGACACAAAAAAACCAAAGATTGATACTTTTTCTTATAGTTTTAAATCTAAAAAAGAGAGGGTCATCTGTGGGTATTTCATGGTAAATCATGATGAAATTAAGTGTTTTAAAAAGTAGATTGATCACCTCATTAGTCTTATTGAGAAGAACAACATAAGGGTTCTTGAGGCTATCAAACCATCTTCATCAACCTAAAAATCTAAGGAAAATGACAATAGGAAAGGGAAATAATAAAGAAAATAAAAAACAAAGGGGCGAGCTCTAGCTGTTTTGGTACCTCCAACTCATACATGGGTTATTAATTCTAGTGCATCACATCATATGGCTTATTCACATGTGGAGTTCACTTTCTTGGATCCATGTGACATGTCTTCTATTAGATTAGGTAATGATACTTCTACATAGGTTTTTGGGAGAGGGAATGCTGATGTGAGTGGTGAAACATTTAATTATATTCTAAATATTCCATCACTGTCAACTAATCTCCTATTAGTATATTAGATTACTCACCTTGGTCAGGGCATGCGAGTTGAGTTCACTCTAGATTCAATGTATGTCTTAGAGTTGCATAATGATAATATCATCATAGTAGGTTTAGTTAATCATGAGACTCAGCTATATTCTTTGTCCCACTTTATCCTTATTTTAGATACTTCATCATATTCATGTGTAGTTGATGACACTTTCAACCCTGGGTACATTTACGATGTTGATGAATTTTCTTCTACCATAAATAACTACAATAGTGATGGGGACCTACTTCCACCATATCCTTATGACCTTTCATGTCTTGAGGAGTTATTTCTATATCCACCTATTTATGGTCCATCACAAACTTTTTAGGGAGTAGGATCTTTGATTCATGATAGATCAGACATTAAGCGGTCTTTTACATAGTTGCAGGGCCTTCCACACTCCTTCTCTTCTACTTCAGATGCACCATCACTTCATGGATCATTTTAAATTTATACTTTGAATATGGAATATAATTCCTTGTATGGGAACCACACCTTTTTTGGATATCCATCAAATACTTGGTGGATTCATTCACCTTTTCATGGTTATCCACTCTTCAATGCATCTACTTCTAATCCATAGTCACTCCAGGAGGCTACTTTATAGGATACAATGTGGATACATGCAGTTTTAGCTTCGAGTGGGATTTATATTCCTACCTTATCTTCTTTATCTCTCTTTTGTGGGTGGGGAGGTTTTTTCCTACTAGGTTTTCTCCTTTACTCTACTTTTTTAGAGTTGCATTGTATATGGGTACCTCATCAAGACTTGTTGCTAGGACCCATTTTTTTATCTACCCACCTAGGATACGCTTAAGGGGGATTTTGGTGTAGGATATTTAATATTCCATTTATTTATTTGGAGAATACCTACACATATAGCTTCATCTCACTTAGGTGATTCTTTAGTTTATGATAGTTAGCTACCACTTACTTTAGCTAAGTGGTTATTACACATTTGTTCTCCACTAGTATACTATCAGTTAACTCCATGATTCTATGTGAAACTTGCATGTTCTTTCTCCTATATAATACACTTATTGTAAAGCTATTTCTCATTGGAGATGAATACAAATCACATTCATATGTTATTATGAGTTATTTATTTTTACTGTATACTTGTTTTGCTCTTATTTGAATATGTGTAACTATTTGTATCCTCATGTTTATCATTATCTCAGCACAAATCCAATAATTATCTTGTTGTTTTTTTATGTCTTACCTTCATCATAAAAAATATAATGCAATAACATCGATCAATAATCATCAACCATTTTTCTATTTTTTACAAAACACTCCTATAAATTAGCATATTTCTCACACACCCATGTGTTATCTTATTCAATATAAGTTGTCTTCTATGTAATGGATATTTATAATACACCATAAACTTATATTTTATTTGTGAAGGATAGTTTTGAAGCATCTAAAATTACTTCCTAGGTAGAAGTAGGTAGGGAAAGCTAAGTTGAGTAAGTTAGAGATATCACTAGAGGTTGTTTGATGTGTGCAATAAAAAAAAGTGTTGTGTCTCAACACCATATCTTGGACATGAACCGAAGATAATCTATTAGATTCATATTGACATTGAAATTATTCCTCTTGTGCATTTAATAATGTTAAATCCAAATCCACATAAGTTAAACAAGGTTGTGTTTGTGCTTCAACCATTTTAATCTATGTTTTCTTAGATCCTTGTTGTTGTTGATCTTACCATAGAGTTCCTTGTATTTGAATTGTTTGATAAATATTATCAAACTCTGATCATTTAGGGGAACACAAAAATGGGACTTATTCTTATATTTATAAATGAGCGCATGTTTGAGGTGTCTAGGTTAACTAGATCCACATTTGTTCTATTTTATGCATCACATGTATTTCTTGTGTAGGCTACAAAACTTAAGGGAGTTATCTATTTATTAAATATTTTGACGTGAGTTTTGTACTCACTTTTGAACTAGATATCAACCCCTAATGCATATGGAAAATATGGTTCCTTTGGTATAAAATATGACTTGCACTTAGATTTATTGAAAGGTATGATAATAGATGATCTTGGTGTGTTTTGAATTGGTTGTCCACTATATTTATGGTTATGTGACCATAATAGTCCCATTTTTTACCAAATAAATCAAGATTATGAGTATTATATGTATTCGTGTCAATCACTTTAAAATTCCCACTCAAACTTAAGTCATCCACTTTTATCTCTACATCTTAGAGTCCTTAAATAGGATCAAATTGACAATAATCTAAAAAACTCAAATTAACAAGGCTATAACATAGAGCGTACCCTCCAATGATCCTAATTTGGTTTGAGAATCATATTTAAAGTTTTATTGAAATATAAAATAACATAAGTAATTTCATATCCTATAAGCTCAATGTTTATTTGTACATCCACAAGCAATGGCATTTTAGTTTTGAAATACCAAACACTAGCTCTATCCTTGATTGTCCTCCTTGTGCACAATCCAAACAATAAGTAGTAAATTTCTAATAGTTTTGGAGATATATTAATTTCATAGTGTACTTGCTAATTTTATTAGGTTTTTTAGAGATTTGACTACTCACTCTTGTCATATGATATAGACAATCCCTCAATACATTTGGGAACCAGCTATCATAGGATCTCCTTCATTCAAATTTTGATTCTAAGTTTAATGCAATAGTTAGGTTGATTAATTCATCATAACCTTCTTTATCACTATGTCTAGATATCTATCCTCTTTCACTTTTATAATTATGTTTTCTTTATGAATGATTATAGGTGGAAGACCTTATTCTATATGTTGATTCTTAATGATAGTTTCGGAAAAATCTTCATTCTTAGGATGAGAATGTACCATGTACACTTTTTTTTGTCTTCTCCTTCATACACTTTTATAAAATAGGTAAATTTTGAGTATTATGTTGTCTTAAAATTATATAATTTGCATGATTTTTTTTAGCATAGATGATTAGAATAGTTAAATCAGTTACAACTATTCCATTACTTTAGTTGTTGATTGGCCTCTCCCCAAATTCTTCAAATCTATATTATATTTTCTATAGAATTATGTTGTATCTATGATGCTATATTTTCATGATTAAAACATCAGAGTTCAATGGTTTGATTACAATCTAGTATTAGACCTTTGAATATCTTGATCATCTAACAACAACAAAATTTGTAGCATAGCAGGCAAGTTTGTAGTGCACTAGAAGATCATGGAAATGTGAGTAGTGGATGATCATAGGTAGGTAGATACAACCCAATCAGATCATGGGAGAAGCACATACTAGGTAGCCAGTGAGGAAAAATATCTGAGTTAGAAGAAGTGATGCCAAAAGTAAAACATGACATGCAACAACTATTTAAATTGATATAATGCCTTGGGAAAGAGACAAGTCTATAGAGTGAATGCAAAAAGCTATTGAAGTATGAGAAAAGTCTCAATGTAACCTGCTCACAATTTGAGAATCCTAATAGACCTATGAGTTATAATCCATGAAACTATAAGCAATGCAATAGATGCCTACAATTTGAGTGTGGAAATCACTCAAAAAAATGTATCATAAGGATGTAACAATGTAGTAGTCATGGTAGAAGATCAAGGTGTAGTGTAAAGTAGTCCATATGAAGCAAGTAGGTTCCACAACAAGCTAAGGACTGAATCTTGTGAAGAAGACCAGAGTGAAATCCAGAAGTTATAGACTTGGGATGTGTACAACAAATGCAAAGAAGGCCAATGGTTTGGAACATGTGGAGAGAAGCTAACAAAAGTTCCTTTCACTTGCATCATCCTAGAAGTTGATCGATTCCTTAGACAAAGTGGAAGTTAGAGCATTGAAATAATTCCATTTGATTCATTTTTTAAGACTAAGAAGTACTCATTTGGCTACTAGTCACCATAGTACTCTCCCATTTTTTGTGATTTTTAGAAGTTTAAGCTTGGAAAGCAAACCAAAGGAAGGAAATCTGAAGTAGAGGATGGCCAATGCCATATTAAAGAATTCATGAAGATACAACATGGAACAATGAACTGTGTGGAGACCATCACATATGTCCAACATAAAGGATAGTATTAGGATTGCTGAAAGCCACCAAGGAGACTCATAGGCTATGGAAAAACATCATGACACTAAGGAGAGCTCCTATTTTTACCTTGCCTTTCTAGAAACCCTCCATGATAGCAACAACCTTTATATTTATGAGCTAATATAGAAAAGACTTCTAGAATATTTCTTATTCAACGTGCACTGCTAAGCAAAGAGAATACGAGAAGAAATTAAAGTTGGATACGATGTAGACTATGAAGATGAGGTTGATCACTCTAGCAAACATCCTCATTTCTCAATAAATAATTATTGAGATCATCTCCAAGTTCAATTTTCCCACCATTGAGTAAAAAGAGTTGTAATTTTATCTTGTAGTAATAAAATAATTTGTTTTTATTTATAATGTTTTCTCCAAAATTGATTCTATTTAATTCCCAACTCTCCACTATATCACTTAGAAAATTAAGATGCACACCATCCTTTAGTTTGAAGGAATATGAGGCATCATGATAGGGTCTGTGCATGTTCTTACTGATCCCTATGTGCTCATGAAATATGAAATGCCTAATGTTAAATCCTTGATGACGATTATGCTAGACATCACTGATGATGTATAGTCACATGTCAAGGATGAAGACAAAGAAAAGACAACATGGGATAAATTAGCAACCATCTATGAGGTGAAAAATAAGACCAATATCCTCTATTTATAGTCGAGACTTCATACACTCTTTATGGAGTCTGATGAGAAAGTTAAGGAATTATAACATCAGGTGACTGAGCTATGAATAGAATTGTTAGCACTTAGTGAGATAGTAGATGATCAAATATTGATCCAGATCACCTTGAGAGCATTCCCTTCCCAATTAAGTGTTCATCATGATGCTAAATGTCTCCAAATAAAAAATTTCATTTGAAGAACTCGTGAACTTGTTGTAATAGAAAGAAGCCATCAACTTAGTCTAGGATGAGTTGTAAGATAAAGATATTATCTCAAAGTAATAATGAGGTTAGAATTCTTATAAAGGACCTCTAGAGAAGCAACCATAGAAACAATTATCTTGATATCATCAGAAATCACAAAATTTTAAGATGTTATGTCACATTTGTCAAAAAACCACTCATAATATAAATAACTACTAGTATAATGTCCTAAAACAAGGGTATTCCAATAAAGAGAGCACTTTAGGGTGTGGTGATTCTCAAAAATTGAAAAGATGCCCTCTTTGATGAAAGAAAAAGGGGCATCTTGAAGTTCAATAAGATGATGGATCTAATGATGAGACACCTAAAAAAGATAATTATAACACAAATTCATGTCCCACTAAACACATGTTAGGTGATAGGAAGCTATTTGATTTGTTGACAAAACAACCCATTGGATATTGGGTTAGGATAATCGATCATAAAGAGTATGTTACAAAAGGAATAAGACAAGTCACCATTCCTCTTAGAACATGAAAATGTACACTCTCAAAGGTACTATATGTTTCTAGATTGACATCCAACCTCTTATCAATCAATTAGATTTTTAATCAACATATAAAGGTGAGGTTTCTTGTTTATAATGGCATCAAATCCTACTTGATCCCATGAAAAGGTATAGTTCTTGCTAGAGAATTTTTGGAATATAAATTATTTCCTTTAGATGCTATTTCATCTTCTACAATAGCTCTACCTACCTCTATTGTAGAATCTACTACTCTTTGGCACTATCATTATGATCACCTATTTGTTAGATCTTTATAATAGTTGAGTTCAAAAGGAATAGTACATGGACTCACCAAGTTGTTGAGTTCCTTGCCTTTTTTCCTTGGATGCATTACAAGTAAACAACATAGAGATCCATTCAAGATAAGCACCTTTAATTCTAAAAAATGTTTGGAGGTTATTCATATTGATCTAAATAAACCGCTACCTGATTCATTTTTTGGATACAAGCACTTCCAACTATTTGTGGATGACTACTCTTGGAAGACATGGGTGTTTCTTTTTAAAAAAGAGTGAGGCCCTTCATCATTTATAGGTATTCTATCAATAAGTTGTGAAGGAGTCCAAACAATCTCTTCTTCTCCTCCACTCAGATTAAGGGGGGAATTCACATCAAATAAGTTTTTGCCATTCACAACTAACAATTCATCAAATAAAAATTTACTACTCCCTACATGCCCTAACATAATGACATTATTGAGTAATGCAATTGCATAGTAATGGAAATAGATCATTGCATGCTATCAGAAACAAAGCTAGGGAAATGATATTAGGTAGAAGTAGTCTAGATAGCAATTTATATTCTCAACAAGGAACCCATGAAGATTCTAAAAGAAAAAATACCAAAAGAGGTATGGATTTGTAAAAATCCATTGATTTCTCATCTAAAGTGTTTGGTTTCACAACATATATGCATGCCCCTACTCAAAAGAGGAAGAAACTTGAGTCAAAAACACATTTGTACATCTTATTAGGATATAATACTACCTTAAAATCATATCATCTCAAGGATCCTGAGATGAAGAAAATCTACAAAAGTAGAGATTTAGTTTATGATGAGTCATCTTTTGACTCAGGGATGAATAAATAAGAATCAACACCAACCACCTCTCACCAATTACTCTCTGAGTCAGATGATAAGGAGAATTATCATAGAGAAGATGAGCTATAAGGGGATCTATATGTTGATCTTGGAAAATTAAAAAAATCACAAGGTAGTTCTTCACATCAATAGAAAAGTTCCCATTCGAAGTGGGTATGAAGCACCATCAAAGACTCCCATGTACAAACTCCATAGAATAGTTCATCTAGAGTTAGAACAAGGAGTTAGATAAGTAATTAGGTAATTTTTTCACTCATGTTAACAATAGTTGATAGCTCCTAACTTGATAATGTTCATGTTGAGTGTGGAGCCCTTTGGGGCTATCACATCACCTTAGGGGTAGATTTTGAGGGCCTAGAGAGCTCCAAAAAATGTGGGGAACACAATTTTACCTACTCCACCTTTTGTGGAACCTTGTTCCACATGTGAGTGGAATATTCTTAGTATATTTTTTATTTTTATGTTTCCATATTTTATGGAGTTGGTTATTAGATCACTATTTTCCATGTTGACTTCCTCGATCTAAGGGAGTAGGTTGTTCTTTGAAAAATGTAATGCCTTCCTTGTTTCAAGGATTTAGTTATGATCATATGTTGTAGGAAAATGTGCCCTTTAAAGGTGGAGACTTTATCTTGGCATGTTCCTTCTTGGATTGGATTTTATATGAGCTTAATGAGGTGGAACTGAAGTGTCTTTTATGGATGATGCTTATGTTGGAATAAACATGGCACAATTTTTCCTCTTTTTATGTATTTTCCTTTAGTTTCTATATATAAAGGGTATAGTGTGGCCTTTATAGGTTGACGGTTTATTTTTATGGTGTGGATTTAAGGATCAGAGTCAAAGTGTAGATGTTTTACAAAGTGTAGGTGTTTATTGTAGGGTGTGGTAGAGTAGATTGTGAGATAGAGTAAAGTGTGGGTGTCGGTGAAAGTGAAATATTTTATGAAACATTTTCTATAGGATATTTTTCTCTCTTTAAGAGTTCATTTTAGT
Source organism: Torreya grandis (assembly GCA_037957365.1). Taxonomy (NCBI): domain Eukaryota; kingdom Viridiplantae; phylum Streptophyta; class Pinopsida; order Cupressales; family Taxaceae; genus Torreya; species Torreya grandis. The sequence continues at coordinate 3,119,680 of JARHVA010000833.1, read as the reverse complement.
CTTGTGTTTGATTACAATTATATAGATAACTTTCTTGGTGGATGTAGCCCACATTGGGTGAACCAAAGTAGATCTGTGTTATGTGTGTTTGATTATTTTTCTCTCCATTTTAATGATTTCATTATATCTATGATTTGAGTAATGTTTCTATAATGCATGCCATTTCATAAGTTATATATGATTTATGGTTATATTAAATATGATTTAAAAAGTTTTTAATTCCTAACAACTGGTATCAAATCCATTGGTTGTGTGTTTTGCTAAAGTGGTAAATCAAAGGAAGGCTATTAGCTTGAGTGGGAACTATGGGAGAAGAGATCATATTTAGAGTTGAGTAGTTTGATGGTAAGAATTTTAGTTTGTGAAAAATGCAGATGTAGGATTACTTATATCATAAAAAGCTACATCTCCCCTTGGAGGGGAAAGTAGAATAACCTGTAAGTATGAGTGATATGGATTGGTCATTACTTGATAGGAAGGAATTGGGATACATATAGTTATGACTTGTATATTATGTTGCATTTAATATTTATAATGAGAAAACCACAAAAGATATCATGGATAAACTTAGAAAGTTATATGAGAAAACCTCTGCTTCTAATAAATTTTTTCTTATGAAAAGATTGTTTAACATGAAAATGTCTCAGAATGGTTCAATAGCTAATCATCTAAATGATTTTAATATAGTTTTAAGTATTCTCACTTTACATGGAATTAAGTTTTATGATGGCAGTTGGGATAATTTGGTTATGACTATGAGTAATGCAGTCCCTACCAAGGGTAGCTTGAATTTTGAGTATGTTGTAGGTGTGATCCTTAGAAAGGAGATGTAAAGGAAATACATTGGTGAATCATCTTTAGGTAATGATTTATATATTTATACTAGAGGGATGTAAAAATATAAGAGAAAATACAATCGTGGAAAGTCAAAAGATAGATCCAAGTCCAGATCTAGATTCAAGATTATATGCTTGCATCGGGATAAGAATGCCAATAAGGAGAAAATGAATGAGGTAAATGTGACATCAGGTAAATCATGTCAGGATGCATTAATTATTTCTAAAGATATTTTTTTTGAGTCTTGGGTATTAGATTCAGGGGCTTCTTTTTATGCCACCCCACATAGGCATTATTTTATTGATTATGTTCAAGAGAATCTAGGACATGTTTATCTTAGTGATGATGAACCATGGGAGATAGTAGAGAAAGGTTGTGTTTAGGTTAAGAGGTAGAATGAGACCACATAGATCCTTAAGGATTTTAGACACATGCCTATATTGAGATGGAATTTGGTTTTAGTGGGGCAATTATGTAGTGAGGGATGTTCAGTATTGTTTACTCCAAAATTTTGGAAAGTTACCAAATATGCTCTTGTGATTTTGAGAGGTAATAAAGTTGGTAATTTATATTTGATTAGTAGTGTTTATTCTCTTCATTTAGTTATTTCAAATGAAAATCTAACTATGTGGAACTATAGGCTCGGTCATATGAGCCATAAGGGCATGGATATATCTTAAAAGATAAGTTTCCTAGATTAAAAGATGTAGATCTAGACTTCTATGAGAATTGTCTGTATGAGAAATAGAAGCAGGTTAAGTTACTTAAGGTAGAACCCATAAAGAAAGAGCATAAGTTAGATTTGGTACACTTAGATGTATGGGGACAAGCCTAGGTATCTTCTATTGGTATTGCATTGAAAATAAATTTGATGTACTTGAAACTTTTAAGAAGTGGAAAGCCATGATTGAGAATGAAACATGGATCAAATTGAAATGTCTCAGATTAAATAATGAAGGTGAGTATTATATTAATGCTTACTTTGATTATTGTTCTAACAATGGAATCTGTACGTAAAGGATAGTTATAGGAACTCCACAATAGAATGGGGTATATGAAAGGATGAATAGAAAAATAATGGAATGTACTAGGAGCATGAGGTTACATGTAGGATTGTATTTACAATTTTTGGTAGAAGCACTTAGCATGATAATATATCTTATTAACAGAGGACCTTCTATGCCTTTAGATGGAGTCATTTATAAACAAGATTGGTCTAGTAATAATGTTGATTGTTATTTTATTAGAGTCTTTGGATGTGAGGCTTCTTCTGTCATTAATAAAGAGGATAGGACCAAGTTAGAGGCTAAATTAGAGAAATACACATTTGTTGTTTATGGTGAGGATGACTTTGGTTTTAGTTTATGGAGCATTAAAGATAGGAATATATTTTAGTCTAGAGATGCAGTCTTTAATGAAAAATTCATGTATAAGGATTAGGTAAAAAAGTAGGATCAGTGACAAAAAGAGTAAAAAGTATTGGATGACATTGCAGATGGTAAACTATCCAAATATTCAGTTCATAAACCTTCTATACAAGGACCCAAAACTCTTATGGTAAGAAGATCTTCTAGAGTAAAAAGAGCACCTAAACATTTTTCTCCTTATTTGAATTATTTATTACTCATAAAAAATGGAGAACCAAATTGTTATGAGGATATAATGCAAGTAGATGCCAAGATGAAGTGAGAACAAGCCATGGATGAGGAGTATAGATCTCTCATGGAGAACCAAACATGGGATTTGGTAAGGATGACCAAAGGCAATAGTGCATTACCAAACAAGTGGATGTTCATAATAAAAGAAGAGGATGAAGGGAGAAAAAGATATAAGGCCAAGATGGTGGTTGAGGAGTTTGCATAAATATTAGGTATTGACTTTTATGAGCTTTTCTCTCCTATTGTAAAAATGACTTCTATTAGGAATTTTACTTGATTTAGTTGTAGTTGAGGATTTGCACTTAGAATAGTTAGATGTGAAAACTCATTTTCTTCATAGTGATTTAGATGAAGAGTTGTATATGAAGTAACCAGAGGGTTATGAGGTCAAAGGGAAGGAGAACTATGTATGTAGACTAAAGAAGATCTTGTATGGCCTGAAATGAGCTCCACAACAATGGTACAAGAAATTTGATTGTTTTATTTTGAAACAAAAATATCGAAGGTGTCATTTTGACCATTGCATGTACATCAAACATTTTGATGATGGTTCCTTTATTATATTATGTTTTTATGTTAATAACATGTTAGTTTTAGGAAAGAATATATAACATATTTATATGCTCAAGAAACAACTTAATGACTGCTTTTCTATTAAGGATTTAGGTGTTGTAAAGCAAATCCTTGGTATGAGGATTACTTGTGATAGGAAGGAGAGGAAGTTAGCTTTATCCTAATCAAAGTATGTGAAGAAAGTCTTGGAAATGTTTAGTATTTTGGATGCTAAATCTATTGGTACTCCTTCGGTAGGCTACTTTAGATTATCAAAGGAACAATGTCCCAAGATAAAAGCTAAAATATTTAAGATGTCCAAAGTACCTTACTCATTGTTTATTGGTATCTTGATGTATGCCATGGTTTGTACTAGGGTGAATATTACAAAAGTAGTGGGAGTTGTGAGTAGGTATATGAGTGATCCAGGTTATGAACATTGACAAACAGTGAAATAGATTCTTTGATATTTGAGAGGAACCATGGATTTTGCATTATGTTATGGTGGATTAAATATCACTTTTCATGGTTATGTGGACTTAGATATGATAGGGGATATTGATAGTAGGAGAAGTATGATAGGTTATATATTTACTATTAGAGATACAATAATTAGTTAGATTTATAGGATATAGAAGGTTTGGATTTGTCAACCATAGAGGTAGAGTATGTTTCTACCAAAGAGGTCAGTAAGGAAATCATTTGGTTATAGGATTTTTTTTAGATTTGGGGCATGATTAGGAAGTTTGGAGACTACATAGTGAAATTCAGAGTGCTATTCATTTGGCAAAGAACTTTACTTTCCACTCAAGGACAAAAAACATTCAGTTACATTATCACTTCATCAAGATAGCTTTGGAGAAAAACTTGGTGAAGCTAGAAAAGATTCATACTAGCTAGAATCCTATGGATATCATGACCAAGGTGGTCACATTGGATAAGTTAGGACTATGTTCATATTTGGTTGGCCTTAGGGGTCATGGAGTAGTGATAAATTCTATTTAGGAGAAACAGTCTCCAAGTGGGATATTGTTGAGTGTGGATCCTTTTGGGGCTATCACATGACCTTAGGAGTACAGTTTAGGGTCCTAGAGACCTCCACAAATGTGGGGATCATATTTTCCCCACTCCACCTTTTATGGAACCTTGTTCCACATGTGAGTGTAATATTCTTAGCATATTTCTAATTTCTATGTTTCCATATTTTATGGAGTTGGTTATTAGATATCTATTTTCCATGTTGACTTCCTTGATCTAAGGGAGTTGATTATTCTTTGGAAAATATAAGGCCTTCCTTGTTTCAAGGAGTTGGTTGTGATCACATGTTATTGGAAAATGTGCCCTTTAAAGGTGGAGACTCTATCTTGGCATGTTCCTTCTTAGATATGTTTTTGGATATGTTTGGTGAGGTGTAAATGAGGTGTGCTTTGTGGATGATTCTTATCTTGGATAAGCATGGCATAATTTCTCTTCATTTTATGGATTTTCCTTCATTTTCTATATATACAGGGTGTGGTGTGGAATTTATAGGTTGATGGTTTATTTGCAGGGTGTGGCTTTAAGGATTAGAGTCAAAGTGTAGATGTTTTGGTAGAGTAACTTGTGAGATATAGTAAAGGGCAAGTGCAGGTGAGAGTGCAACATTTTCTATAGGAGATTTTTCTATCTCTATGAGAGTTCATTGTAGTCTTGTGTTTGATTACAATTATATTGAAAAGTTTCTTGGTGGATGTAGCCCACATTGGGTGAACCATAATAGATCTATGTTATGTGTGTTTGATTCTTGTTCTCTCCATTTTAATCCCTTCATTATATCTATGATTTGAGGAATGTTTCCATGATGCATGCTATTGCATACGTCAGATCTAATTTATGGTTATATTAAATCTGATTTAAAAAGTTTTAAGTTCCTAATAGTTTGAGAAACACTAAGTCAACCTCAATGAAAGAAAGCTATGGACATGGAGTATGCCTCACTCATGTAAAATCAGACTTGGGAACTTGTTGATTTACCTACAGGAAATGAACCCATAGGTTACAAATGGGTTTTCAAAACTAATACAAGGTAGATAGATCCATCAATAAACACAAAGCATGTCTTGTAGAAAAAATATATGATCAAAAATAAGAAATTAACTAGGAAGAGACCTTCGCACGCACTACAAAGATCAAGATCATCAAAGTTATTTGCAAATTGGTAGCATAATATGGATGAAAACTTTAGCAGATGGATTTCAAGAGTGCTTTCCTAAATAGTGATTTGAAAGAGCAAGTATACATGACCCAACTAGAATCATTTGATGATGAAAAACATTTTAAAAAGGTATGTCATATCATCAAATCATTATATGGATTGAAACAAGCTCCTAGGGTATGATACGTTAATATAGATGATCACCTTTTACAACATGGTTTTACCCGTAACCCCTGAGATTCTAAATTGTACATAAATAAGGTAGGGACATAAATCATCATCTTTGTTTTATATGTAGATGATATTGTGATCACTAGAAGTTTAGAAGATTAGACTGATATTGTGAAGAATGACCTCAAGAGATCCTTCGACATGATTGATTTGAGGCTACTCCATTACTAACTTGGCTTGGAGATATGGTAGAAATAGAATCACATTTTTATCTCCTAGATAAAATATGCCAAGAAACTCATAGAAAAGTATAGAATGCTAGATTGTAAACCTCTTTCAACACCAATAAAGAAAGGTTGACAACTCTCTCAATTATAGGACTCATCTCAAGTAGATGCAACTCTCTATAGACAACTCATTGGGAGTCTCATCTACTTGACCTACACCAGATTAGACATATGTTTTGTTGTGAGCCATCTCTCTAGATTTATCTACGAGCCAAAGAAATGTCACTGGGTTGCAGCAAATCATGTTTTGAGATATGTCCGAGGTACACTTGAGTATGGTCTGGAATACAATCATAATACTCAGTTCTTCTTGCAGTCAACTTGAAGCATGCCAGATCTATTGATGATAGAAAGTCAACATTAGGATATATATTTCACCTCAAATATGGACCAATCTCATGGATTAGTAAGAATCAAACTATTTTTCCTCTCTCATCCAATAAGGTAGTGTGTCATGCCTCACATGGATATATGTGCAAGGAAATATGGTTAAGTTGCATTCTAGATGATATGGACATTAGTGAAGAGAAGCCACTTATTCTTCATTGTGATAATTAGGGTGTATTAAAGATTGTGAAGAATCATGTTTTTCATGAAAGAACTAAGCACATAGAGGTTGAATGTCACTACATTTGAGAGCAAGTCTTAAACCACCACATCTAACTCCAATAATGCCCAACAGATGCACAGATACCTGATATACTCACCAAATCCCTTGGAAAGGTGAAATTTGAGCTGTTTAGGGGGTACATTTGTAAAAATAATGTAATAAGGGTGGAATGTTAGCGTAGATGATTAGAATAGTTAAATTGGTTACAACTATTCCATTACTTTTAGTTGTTGATTGGTCTCTCCCTAGATCCTTTAGATCTTTCTTCTATTTTCATGAATAAAAAATCAAATTTCGATGGTTTATATCAAAATTCTTATTGTGGATTACATGGATAGTTTCATGTGATATGATTCATTTATCCACACATGTAATAGGTAATTAGATATCATGGTTTTTTATTCCATTTCCTTTGATTTTGATTACTTTTGTATCTTTATTATGGTCTCCACCCTTATTGTTAACTATAATGTCTTATGTATTAATTCTAAGAGGAAGGAGGTGTCTAATTTGGTTGTTACTGTGGTGATGTAGGGATCCATCTATTTTGGTACTCCAAAGATGGGGGTATCCACCTTGGCTGATATTACATACAAGGAGGAGTCCATTATACTTGGTACTAAGGAAACTAAACAATCAACCCTATTGTAGGTTGTGTTGTTGAGGGACATCATCCACCTTATTCTACGGTCTCAACTAATATTTCATTTTACAAATGCATGATATATATTGACTGCAAAGAGACTATGGCTTTTTATGTTCTTGTAATTTATTTCATGTACTGGAATATCTAAGGTAACCATTAAAAATTCCATGTGTTTCATAAACTGACATTAATCCATATTTTATACCAAATATGCCACAATGTACAATTCTCACATGTTCAAACTTACAAAAATTTATGCAAATTATGTTTCACATCTTCCTTCTAACATGTTTCCAACTCATAGAAGACCAAATATTTCTTATTAAATTTTTCTTATTTCAAGGTATATGTCTAAATTATCTAAGATTCATATGAATACAACCAGGAGGATATTGAAGTGTGTGATATGCACTATCAATTTTGGTATTCATTATTATGCCACTAAAAATATTGAACTTGCTGATTTAAGTGATTTTGATTGGGGAGGTAATTAAGATGACCAAAATTCAATAATCAATAATTGTTTTTCACTCTGTTTAGGTTTGGTTACGTACATCTCAAAGAATTAAAGTTTGATTACCTTTTCACTTAAAAAAACATGAAGGGAAGAATGTTGGGTAAGTATTGTTGAGTGCTACATTTTAGTATATTTATTAGAGAAGAATGAAACCATATAATAGGATTAGATTACACTAGTTTTACTTTAAATAATATTATAATAATCTATTCATTGAACAAGCAAGTTCAGATATAATTTGATAAATACATTGTAAAGGCTGAATTTTATGAAGTACAAGAAGGAAAAAAGAAAAAAGGAAAAATAAAATTATTGTGTTGCTCTGGGATTTCTGTGTTCTGTTTGGCGCTTAAGTCTTGGCAACTATTTATATCTTAATGAAACTTTGTCTTGGGTGAATTGTGAGAAGTGTTTATTTTTTATTAAAAAATATTTAATTTATCCAAATTTAAGTATATCAATATTTTTCAATCACTATGATTAAGAAAAACAAAATAAGAGTATAATATTTTCACTGATCATTATTGAACTAGATTGTTTTGAGTAAGCGATGTTTTATCTCATGTGTAAGAGAAAACCTAGTATTATATTGCACTAAGGGAAGTCATAGCATAAAATAATTTGCAATGAAGTCATTAGTGTCAATTTCAATAAAGACGATGATGTTTTTCAAAAGGCTACTATCTACCAAAACAAAGCCTGCAATACTCCTTAAAATATTCATTTGCTTTCCAAAAAGAATAACCCAATGTCAAGGGAAAAACATTTTACATAATGAATTTTAAGTAGAAAAAAAAATTGTTTAGATAAAAAAAAATCTATTATATAAAATTATATAAAAAATTTACACATCCAACTTATTAAAGAGTTCAATTTTAAATAAATTTTCCTTTGAAAGGATATAAACTATCAGTGAGAACAATATATAGGAGGTCACAATTTTTTGTTTTAACTGAAGGGAGAAACCTCTGAATATTTAAAAAAAAATAGTGCATCGGTTGGAATCGGTCCATGGATAAATTGACCTTCTTCGATGTAATTCCAAAATCTGTTGTGTATCCATTCCGTTATATTTATTTCAAACAAATTCCACTAAATATAAAAGGAGTACTACATTTTTTGACATTTGTGATTGATCGATTTTATTTAACAATTAGTTAGCGAGTATTCATCTCCATCCTATTATCTCCCTAAATAATTAAAAGGTCTATATAGTTAAAGATAAACATTTATGGACCACGTAGTGATTACTCCCTATTTCTATTGTGTTAATTTCATAAAAAATAGTAATAAAAAATTGTCACAACTTTCGAATTCAACACAATATGTGAAATATGAAATAGTTTGTTATATACATTTTTAAATTGTAATATTGTTATGGGTTTAGGATAATAACTCTATTTCATCTTAAGATCAATTTCTATGTGATCCTTACTATATTTTTTATGAGGATATACTTTCATACAATCTATTCTTTTCATGAAATAATTAATATATATAATTTTTTTATATTTTAGAAAAATTATTTGAACTAATTACTATAAATATTTGAAAATGATTATTTTTGAATAAATAAATAATATATATGAAAGAAGAAATCAAATCAAATCATGGCGGTAAGAAAACAACTTAAACGTGTTCTTACTTAAACATTTACATATATGTTTGTACATCTTTATGGTGTAGATTATTTTCACAATTGAAACCTTATGATTGGTTATAACACGAAAGAAAGCTATAGTACCTACGTGGACTAAAAAATACAGAGTAAAAAAAGGCACAGTGAAGGTGCCTTTAAATATCCACTCAGCTTGTGAGAATCGTTCTTTTTACTTTGCCTTTGATGAAATGCATATACATGCCTAAATAAACCCGAAGAAGGATAATTTGACAAGAAATGTGCTCTGCGAGAAGTAGACAACAAAGGAATACACTATTGAATTTTAAAATGTAAAACAACAGAGGGACTGGATTTATCTTTACCAATTGAAAAGCCTGGCAAACAGAACTGCTATAACACTGTCCATCACTTGAAAGTATTTGATCCTTCACCTCAATTTTAATGTAAGTATCATCACCACTATTGAAAATCCCATTCCAACCGACAACCCAAGACTCATCCAATACCATGCAAACCATGTTTGGGAAGATAAAAGGTTGAATCAGATGTTGCTGTGCAAAAAATGAACCAAGATCAATCAAAATACTGCGCAAAATTATGAGAGAATAGAGAGAGATAGTTGGAAATTTCTACAGCAATTTCTATAATTTTCATTAACTTCTTCTTCATACAAAATGTTCATTCCATAGTTGTACACAACATGCAGCGATGGCTGTTCTGGAGACTTCTGAAAAAAACATTCCAAAAGGAGGGAAAATAAGTATTAATTCACCTAACTACATTAAATGCTATGAGAGAGAAAAAACAAAGTCGAACTTTCCGGATTTTTAAAAATATCCAACTGCTCCCGGATCCTACGAGATACTATAATTAAAGCGCACAGGGAGTTAAAATTATAGACTTCCAAACATTGCCCCTTTATTTCAACTTCTATTCATGAAATACCACTCCAATACATTTTGAAATAGTCAAACTTTTCTGTAAAAATGGTTGGAGATCATCAAAAATTCATTAAGCTTCTCTAAAAATTGTTGTTTCACTTCCGGAGCTAATTGAAAAGTTATTTTCTGAGCTACAGACTTTTGCAAAGTCAAAAACTCCTAAACCACTTAGTAAGTATTAGAATGTCTTCTTTGCTAATGGCTTTGTAAATATGTCAGCGAACTGATCTTCAAACCTGCAAAAATCTAGGTAAATTTCTTTTTTATTTACTTGTTCTCTAATAAAGAGATACCTGGTATTAATATGTTTAGTTCACTTGTGAAGAACATGATTTTTGGACACTGTAATTGCAGAGCTGTTATCACAAAATATGGTTTTTGCCTCTTTTTTCTCATTTTCTAACTCTATTAAGACTCTTCTCATCCGCACGACTTGGCATGCTGCTATAGTAGCTGCTATATATTCTGCTTCTACACTAGAGAGAGTAATGATGGGTTGCTTCTTTGATGCCCATGCAACTGCACAGGATCTAAGTGTGAACGCACAACCAAAAGTACTCTTCTGGGCATCCATGCTTCCTGCATAGTCACTATCTGTATATCCTACTAATTTGAAATCTTTTGATGTAGTGTATAATATTCCATGGTTTCTTGTTCCATTTAAATACCTCAGAATCCTTTTTCCTACCAACCAATGTAATTATTTTGGATTTTTCATAAACTTGGATATCAGACTGACTCTATACATTATATCTAGCCTAGTACCTATTAAATACATTAGGCTTCCCACCAATCTCTTGCATAAAGTTAGATCAACATTTTGACCTTTTTCATTCTTGCTCATCTTCATCCCTGTTGTTATAAGGGTTGGTACTAAACTGCAATTCTCCATTTTGAATCTCTTTAAAATATCTTTTGTGTATTTTGCTTGACATATAAATATGCCATCATCCCTTTGTTCAACTTCTATTCCTAGAAAGAACTTCATTAGATCTAAGTTTCTCATTTCAAACTTTTGTTTCATTGCTGATTTGAACAAATCAATTGATAAGTCTCCAGTGAAAATTAAATCATCTACATATAAACAAACAATTAGAATCTATCTTTTTTCATTCATCTTGATGTACAGGGTTGGCTCACCATTGCACTTGTTAAATCTGTTCTCCATGAAGTATGAATCTATCCTTGCATACCGTGCTCTTGGGGCCTAATTTAGTCCATATAAGGCTTTCTTCAATTTGCATACTTTGTTTTCTTGACCTAGAACTTTGTATCCAGGTAGTTGTTGAACATATACTTCTTCAAGATATCCATTAAAAAACATAGACTTTATATCCATTTTATATACTTTCCACTTATTTTGTGTCGTTATTGTCAGTACTATTCTAATTATGCCCATCCTAACAACTGGAGCGAAGGTTTCATTATAATATATACCTGGTTTTTGTACAAAACCTTTCACAACCAGTCTAGCCTTATGATTTTCAATATTGCCTTCTCCATTTAATTTTGTTTTGAATACCCATTTGACACCAATTACTTTCTTCCCTACTGGAAGATCAACTAGATCCCATGTTTCATTTTTCTCTATAGAATCCATTTCTTCATTCATTGAATTTACCCATTCTTCATGTTTTACTACCTCTCCAAAATAGGTTGGATCAGCCATGGAATACATTGCAAACTCAAAAAAGAAATTCCTCTTCATCATCTTAAATGCTTTGATAAATATCATGTAGACTTCTTGTTTTTATTGGTTCAGGAGAACTATCACCACTATGATAATTCTCTTGTTCTACTTGCCTCAAATTTTATCCCATTTCAATAATGTCTATTGGAGCTTGTTGTTTTTCTCTTTTGGTCATGCTCCTTAGCCTATAACCTAGTTGTGGTGCATTATAAATTGATTGATTTGGCACAATGGAAGGAGGAGGTATCACTGCAGTGATAGCTAGAGGTCCTTGCTGCTGATTTATTTCTTCAAACTCTTCTTCACTTGGAAATATTGAGGTAGTGACTACACAGACCTTTTCAAAATTTCTATCCCATGCTTCTTCTTCTAAAAATTCAACATCTCTGGTCACTATAACCTTCTGTGTGATAGGGTTATAGAGTTTGTATCCTTTTATGTGTTGATCATAGCCAATAAAGATGCATTTTTCTACTTTATCATTCAATTTTATTCTCAGTTTATCAGGTATGTGCACATATGCTACACATCTGAATACTCTCATGTGAGCTACACTTCTCTTCATCTTTGTCTATGCTTCTTGTGGCACTATGCCTCTCACTGATTTATTAGGAGAACTATTTAAAATATAGGTTGCACAGGGTATTGCCTTAGCAAAATATTCATTTGGAAAATGTTTTGCTTTAAGCATGATTCTTGCCATCTCTATTAATGTTCAATTCTTCCTCTCTGCTACTCCATTCTATTATGGAGTGTATCTAGAAGTGAATTTTTTCTACATTCCATGTTCTCCACAAAAAATTGAAAATTATTTGGAGATGTATTCTCCACCTCTGTCTGTCCTAAGTGTCTTAATATATCTTATTTTCTATTTTTTGATCATTATCTTAAATTCCATGAAGTACCTGAAGGCTTCAGATTTGTGCTTGAGGAAATATACCCAAGTATTTATTTTGTAGTCATCTATGAATGTTAAGAAATATATAATTCCTCCAATTGATGATGTTTGCACAGGGCCACATATGTCTGAGTGGATGATTTCCTGAAGTTATCTTGCTCTGTAGGAAGTTCTTGTTGGAAAACTCTCCCAATGTTGCTTGCTGAGAATGTATCCTTCACATAATTGGTTTGGTTTATCTATCAATGGTGATCCATTTACCATATTTTTTGTATGTAAGAGTTTGAGACCACTGAAATTGATATGCCTGAATCTTAGGTGCCAAAGCTAAGATTCATCTTGTGAATCTATTTTTAATGTGAATTAGGATGTTGTTTGGGTGATATATTGATTTAAATATTTTAACTTTGAAATTTTTTGTCCTCCTTGTGTAGTCTCATTGGCATCTCATTGAACTAATAGATTTGTTTAAGCCACTGAAGCATATTTGTCAACTCCTCTTGTGGATGTACATGGACTATCATTGTATGGTGAAATTGTTGCCATGACATGTTGTGAGGAACCTTGGTCGACACCATGTTTACTAACATTTGCTAGAAATATCTAAATCTTCAAAGGGAACATATGGTTCTTAGTCATTTTAATCTAAGTGATCAGGGTGTCACTTGGAATTTTGTCAAGGATAGTGCAATTTTTATTTGCAAAGTAGACTATGTACCCTTTTTGTACTAACTGGCAAGTGCTCATGAGATTGTGTCAGAGACTGTGAACATAGTAAACAATCAACATACACTTTCTTTCACCTTTTTTTGTTAAAATATCAACTGTCCCTTTGCTAAGGACTAGAACTTGATTGTCATTTCCTAACTTCACCTCAGACTTAATAGACTCATCTAGACTTGAAAATTTTTATCTATTTTTGAAAATGTGGTTAATACAACCACTATCAAGATACCATACATATTTTTCACTTTCTTGTTCAACAGTTCAAACAATAAACATTGTATTGAAACTTTCACCTTCAGTTGAAAAATTTGCATTTTGTCTATTTAGATCTCACATTTTCTTTCTGCACTCACTTTCATATTGTCTAAATTTTATACATTTTGGATATGAGAACTATATATTTTATTTTTCATACTTAGGTGCATAAGAGTTTTGATTGATAATACACCCTCTAGAGTTATTGTTTCGACTTGTAAAACTATTGGGTACACTTGGGTTATCATTGGAGTGATAATTTTGCTGAGATCCTCTATGATTATAATTAAAACTTCCTCTTCCTCAGGTTTTTGTTTGGGAGTTACCTCCTTTGGTTATGAATCTCCCCTTCCTCTTGAAAAACTTGATCTTCCTCTTCCAGAACTTACTGAAAGTTGAGGTTTAAAAGCATTTTCTAGTAAAAAATTACCATATCTACTCATTCTGGTTTCATATGTTTGGAGATTACCCATTAACTCATCTACAGAGAGCTATGACAGATCTTAACTTGCTCAATAGCAACTAGAAAGGATTCAAATCTAAAAGGCAAACTTCTTACAATCTTTTCAATTGTCTTCTTATCTTCTACAATTTCACCATAAGACCTTAGCTGGTTAATAATCCCCATTTCATGGGTGAAAAACTTATCTACAGTGTCATGTTATTTCATCTGGAGGTTTTCAAAATCTCTCCTAAGCATTTTCAGCTTGGTTTTAACTTTATCAGTTTCTTGGTAAGTTATTCTAAGGATCTTTGAGGGTTTGTTAGATTTGGTTGCTACTACAACTCTAGAAAAAATCATCTCATCTAAGGCCTGTAAAATATAACCTAAGGCTTCTGCATATTTTTTCTTGATTTGGGCAAGTTTATCTAATTTAGTTTGTGATAATGTATTAAGGTTCTGGGGTTCTACATAACCTATCTCTACTAGATCCTAGAGTCCCTTGGAACAAAAGAAGACTCTCATTTTTATACTATAATATTCATGATTTTTACTATTAAAAATATGTATTTGGGGCAAAGATATATTGCTATTGTGACTAGCCATGACTTATAAGCTAGATTTTACACAAAAATAGTTTAACAAAATGTGGTTTCAGGGTTAAATCTAACCTGAAATAAAAATAGAGAAAGTATCTTCCCTTAGACCTGAACGGTGACTGCTGCTGAGTCTCCTTCCTATCTTCAAGTTGCTTCCAACTTTCAACCTCCTTGCATTGATACCAATTTTTTGGGGAAGATGAAAGGTTGAATCAAATGTTGCTATGCAAAACATGAACCAATATCAATCAAAATAATATGCAAAATTGTGAGAGAACAAAGAGAGATAGTTGTTAGAAATTTTGACAGCAACTTCTATAATTTTCATTAACTTCTTCATACAAAATTCTCATTTCAGAGCTATATACAACATGCAGTGATGGCTGTTTTGGAGACTTAAAAAAACATTCCAAAAGGAGGGGGAACAAGTAGTAATTCACTAACTATATTAAATTCTATGAGAGAGATAAAATAGATTCGAACATTCTAGATTTTTTAAAAATGTCCAACTGTTCCTAGATCTTATGGGATACTATAATTAAATCACATAAGGAGTTGAAACTATAGACTTCCTAAAAAACCATTCTTTTTTTTCTTCTTCATCATCTGTGGTGGGAGGAGGAGAAAGTTGTGGATGACGCTGAGATAGGTTCCTTTCTAGCATACATCGCCACATATTTAGATTTCCTAAATATGATGAATTTTCAAATGTTATCATTTGGACTCCTTCCTCTAGTATTATTCTTAAGAGATTCTAATACAAATTTAGAAATGACAAATAATTAAGAATAAAAACCTGTGATGGAATTTGTCTTGAAAATTATTAATTGAGAGGTCTAGCGATTCCAACCGCCTTAAATATGCCACACTTTCTAGAATTGACCCACTTAGATTGTTCATAGAGAGGTTGAGAATCCTCAACCATTTTGATATTTCCTATTACATGTGGAAGATGACCACTTAAAATGTTATTTGAGTAATCAATCGATGTCAAGCTAGAGAGTACGTATTCGTAAGGCCTTTCTACTTCATTGTTACTTAGGACTAAGCCATCCACACAATATTTATGCTAATAAATTTTAGAAATATTATCTCCAACCTTGTATTTTATTTTTTGTACTGGGGCCATGGCTAAAAAACTAAAGTATGCATTTGGGATCCCACCAGATAGAAGATTTGATGAAAGGTCTAGAATTAGGAGCTCATGCATTTGGCCGATCGACAAAGGAAGTTTGCCATTGAAATTGTTAGATCTCATTATGATAACTTGTAGACTTGAAAAATTAGTTTTCCAATCTGGTATGCCTGTTGACATATTGTTTTCTTCAATGTCCAAAACCTGTAACTTCAACAAATTCCTTAGAGTCATAGGAAAATGTCCCTGCAACTTATTATTTCCTATGCAGAAAGACTCGAGAGAAGTCAAGTAGCCAAACTCCTTAGGAATCTCACCTTCCAAATGATTATCTACAATATTTAAGATTCTCATCACATCTATTGTGGCTAGATTAGCAAGAATATCTCCATATAAACTATTAGTTTGCAAGCACAACACCTCAAGGCATGGAAAATCATGCAAAGTGGTGGGAATATTGCCTATAAAGTGATTTCTTGACATATCAAGGACATTAATATTACTCATATTTCTTAATGAATTTGGGATTTTCCATTAAAAGTTTTTATTTTCAAGAACCAATATACCTACATTGATCAAATGGTCACCAATATCAACCAGTAAATTCCCTCTCAATTTATTCATAGGCAGGTCCAACACATGTAGTTTGCTCAAGCTAGGAGAAAAATGACCTTCCAAAAGATTGAGAGACATGTCTAATATTATCAAATCTAATGAAAATTCCCATAACCAAGAGGGTATATCTCCCTTAAGTTTGGTCCCTAATAAGTAAAGTTAAAAAATCTTGAATTGAGTCAAAATCTAGCCTAGAATTGGGCCTCCAATTGTACATCCTTGTAAAGATAGATACCATAGTTGGAATGGGGGAATCCAAGTTGAGATACTATTGATACTTTTTTGGTGGATGTAGGCATCTATCTCAACACATTTAATCTTCCCTTCCATATCCAACACATTGTCAACATCTTCTAGCAAATTCTTCTCAGCTACCACATTTAATGCTTTACTACTCTCTTTTTAGCTTCATCTAGAATCTTCTAGTCGAAGCCTCCTATTGAAATATTTTGTAAATAATTACATGAATATACTTTATTTTAGAATGTTTTCAAGAGAATAAATATATGAAAAAATAGCAGTGAAGCTTTGCCTTTTTGTATACACTAAAATGCAAGATATGTATGTAGGAGAGCAGAACAACTCTATTGATATAGTGGACTGAAGTCTGAATAATCCATGTCAAATAAGATTAATCAAAAGTATATTATTTTGTGTATTTATTTACTCTAATTTTGTCATTGATATTATATCTAAGTGTTTAGATCCATATATCTCTGTTTGAGTCCTATTGTATGTTTGCATTCTGTTATAAGTAATTAGTTTTTTAGTTCCAACAAATTGGTATCAGAGTATAAATTAAAGAGAATAAAAGAGATCCTGAGGAGAAGAGCTCAGAATTTTTAAAAGGGGTTTATTTTAAAATAAGAATAGATCAAAGTTTTAAGAGGCAAAAAAGAAAGGGATAATTTTTAGCAAGCAAAAAGCAAAGAAAGGAGAATAGTTTGTGAAGAAGCCATGGCAGGAGTGACTGGTAGCATCTATCAACCTCAAATTCCAACTTTTAATTGTAAAAACTATGATTTTTGGAGCATTAAAATGAAGAGTTTATTCTGCTCACAATATATATGGGATTTAGTTGAAAATGGGTTCCCTAAGCTAGTAAATCAATAGGGTTTTCCAGCTTTGTCATAAGAAAAAAATAATTTACTAAAGGAAAACAAGAGAAAGGATGTCAAATATCTATTTTTCATTCAATAGGCTATTGAAGAGTCAATAATTCCAAGAGTTGCAGCTGCCACAAGATCAAAACAAGCATGGGATAGTTTGCAAACAACATACCAAGGTACCGGCAAGGTAAAAATGCCAAATTGCAAATACTAAGGAGAGATTTTGGAAATATTCATATGAAGGAGTCAAAGAATATAAATTCTTTTTTGAAAAATTTAATGGCCATTGTGAATCAAATTAGAACTCATGATAAGAGTTTAGAAGACCAAAAGGTTGTAGAGAAAATACTTAGTAGCTTGCCTCTAAAATTTGACTTTGTAATGGCCATTAAAGAATCCAGGGACCTATCTCAGTTATTAGTTGATAAATTAATTAGATCATTATTTTCATATGAGAAAATATTAAATCGATTAGGGACATCATCATTAGAGAATGTATTCAAAACTTAGCTTTCATTTGACAGAAAAAGAGGGAAAACAAATTACACTAGAGGCAAAGGGCATTTTTCACCAAGAGGAGGAAGATAAAATACATAATTTGAAAGCAAAAGACTAACATCAAGCCCACAAACACATTCTACATCAGAAAGAGGTAGAGGTAGAAGTCATTTTCATAACCAACATCAAGGTGAAAGGTATGATAAATCCAACATCTAATGTCATTATTTTAAAAGATTTGGGCATTTTACATCTGAATGTAGGAAAAAGCTATATGATATGAATAAACAAAAGGTAAACTTTACAAATAAAATTTAGCCCAACACTAGTGAAAAAAATACCCATGTTGATAACATGCAATGTAGCACAAGATAGTTCCAAGGAGGTATGGTTTCTAGATAGAAGATGTATCAATCACATGAGTGGGAGTGAGAAGATGTTTGTAACAATGGATGAATCGATAAAATCAGAGGTAAAATTGGGAAATGATCACCAAGTATTAGTAATGAGAAAAGGGTCAATTAACATAGGAACTAATCAAGGAAAAAAGAAGCATATCCCTGATGTCTACTATGTCCCAGGTTTGTAGCACAATCTCATAAGCATTGGGCAATTCATGCAACAAAAGGTATAGAATATATTTTTAAAATGGTAAATGTGTAATTTTAGACAAGAAACCATGTAATAGGCTGATTGCAAAAGTTGAAATGATAAAAAATAGGATGTTTCCTCTCAAAATCTGAAGTGAACTATTCTTAGAGCATCAAGGAGCTAAACACCTACCGAATGAGTATTGGGCCGAAGTGGTTGCATGTTCAATATACATATTAAATAGGTGTCCAATAAAAGTAGTGATAAATAAAATACCAGAAGAAGCTTGGACCAAAAATAAGCATAATATTGCACATTTGAGAGTTTTTGGATGTGTGGCATACTCCTTGATACCTCAAGAGTAGAGAAAGAAACTAAATGATAGAGGAAAGAAGTGCATATTTGTGGGATATAGTGAACAATCCAAGGCATATAAGCTATACAATCATATTACAAAGAAGGTAATAATAAGTCGTGATGTTGAGTTTGTTGAAGAAGAAGCATGGGATGGTATCATAGATAAAAAAAATACAATTGCAGTAGGCATACCACATGAAAATGAGATGGTAGGGGATGATACACAAGTAAATGTTCCACAAGTTCCACAATCAAATGTTTGTACAATTCTTTCTAAGGCACCTACCACTCCAAATCCAACTACTCTAGCAAGTAATAACAATAGTGAGTCTTTTAATCCAACACTTGCATTATTAAGATCAAGGTCTATAAACACTTCAAAGAAAACACTCAGTTTAAGGGAGATTTATGATGAAATACAAGAGGCTGAAAATGTTGATTTATGTTCTAATTTTTCATTCTTAACACATGCTAATCCAATTTATTTTGAAGAAGCAATTAAAGATGAAAAATGGATTGTAGCTATGGATGAAGAAATTTAGTCAATTGAAAAGAATCAAACTTGGGATCTAGTAGAGGTTCCTAAAGGAAAGAATGTGATTGGAGTTAAGTGGGTTTACAAGACAAAGTATAATTCTGATGAAAAATTAGAGAAACACAAGGCAAGACTAGTAGCTAAAGGCTTCACATAACAACCTGGTGTAGACTCCAATGAAACATTTGCACATGTGGCAAGATTGGATACCATTATAATGGTTTTATCTATAGAATCTCAAAATAATTGGAAGGTTTATTAAATGAATGTAAAATCATCTTTCTTAAATGGTATTTTGGAAGAAGTGTACATAAAACAACGGCCTAGTTATGAAATTTTAGGACAAGAACATAAGTTGTACAAGCTCAAAAAGGCACTATATGGTTTGAAGCAAGCTCCTAGAGCTTGGTATAGTAGAATAGATTATTATTTCATGAAGAATGGGTTTAATAGATGTGGAAATGAACCTACTTTGTATATTAAAGTGAATAATCAAGGGCAAATCTTGATAGTTTGTTTGTATGTAGATGATTTGATATTCATAGGTAACATGTCAATTAACTCATTCAAGGAAACCATGCAAAGTGAATTTGATATGAGTGATTTGGGGCTTATGAAATATTTTCTTGGGATAGAGGTAATTCAAAGTGATCAAGGCATTTTTATATGTCAAAGTAAGTATGCTAGTGATTTGTTGAAGAGATTCAAGATGACAAAAGTGAATCCAGCCCCTACACTAGTTGCATTGGGTTTAAAACTTATCAAGGATGACAAAAGTCCTAGTGTTGATGTAATTTTAATCAAAATATTAGTTGGAAGCCTCATATATCTAACCACCATAAGAATGGATATCATGTATGGGGTTAGTCTCATTTCTAGATTCATAGACAAACAAAAAAAATCACATTGGAAAGCTAGAAAAAGTGTTTTAAGATATATAGCTTGAACAAAGAGCTTTGGGATTTTGGATACATCTTCAGATGGATACAAGTTGATTGGTTAAATGGATAGTGATTGAAGAGGTAGTATGGATGATAAAAAGATCACTTCAAGCTATGTTTTTCATCTTGGATTGGGTGCTATCTCTTTGGCATCAAAGAAACAACCGATTTTGACACTTTCATCAGCAGAGGTAGAATACGTTGTAGCTACATCAACAACTTGCCAAGTAGTATGGATGAGAAGAATACTTTCATAATTGAGGCATATGTAAGAAGAACCTACAAAAATTTATTGTGATAATAATTTAGTAATTTCTATACCTAAAAACCATGTTTTCCATAAACAGAGCAAGCATATTGATACAAGATATCATTTTATTCAATAATTGGTGAAAAATGGAGAAATATATCTTTAATTTTGTAGGTCTAAAGATCAACTTGATGATATCATTACCAAGCCACTTTCAAAGAATGTGTTTGAGCATCTCCTGGAAGGAATTGGAATAGTAAACATACATGATAGTGAAGATTAAGGGGGAGTGTTGGTGGATGTAGGTATCCATATTATCACATTTAATCTTCCCTACCATGTCCAACACACTGTCAACGTCTTCTAGCAAATTTTTCTTATTGATCACATTTAATGCTTTCCTTCTTTCTAGCTTCATCTAGAATATTCTAGTTGAAGCCTCTTATTACTCTATTTTGTAGATAATTATATGAATATACTCTATTTTAGAATTCTGTCAAGAGAATAAATATATGAAAAATAGCAGCAAAGCTTTACCTTTTTGTATACACTAGAATACAAGATATATATGTATGAGAGCAAAGAAACTCTATTGATATAGTGGATTGAAGTCTGTATAATTCTTGGAAAAGAATATTAATCAAAAGTATATTATTTTGTTTATTTTCTTTACTCTATTTTTGTCATTGATATGATCTCTGAGTGTTTAAATCCATTTATCTTTGTTTGAATCCTGTTGTATGTTTGCATTCTATTGTAAGTAATTGGATTTTCAGTTCCAACATACTCAACTTGCTATCTGCCAAATCCAATGCTATCATCTTAGAAGTATTCTAAAAAAAAACATGACGAAAAATAGTTCCAAGCATCTTGTTGTTTGATAGATATAATTCTTGAAGAGATGATGAGAGTGAAAGTGAGGAAGGAATACTTTCATTCAACTAGTTGTTTCTCACATCAAGATAAGTAAGGGAATTCAAGTGAGAAAATGACAGGGGAAGGCTTCTACTCAATTCATTATAATCTAATTATAACTCGACAAGGGAAAATAGATTTCCAATAGAAGCAGGGATTTGACCACTAAGCCTGTTGGATCTCAGATCTATGTAAGAAAGATTGGCATGAAAACCTAAACTAGGTGGTATTGTACATTGTAATTGGTTTTACTCAAGGTTTAAATAAGAAATAATTTTGAATGGATCATGCATATGACACAAAGAAGGTATCCTACCCGTCAGCTAGTTAAATGAGAGATCTAAATGTCTAAGACTAGTAACATTTACAATAGTCCTAGGAATGATTCCAACTATGTTATTATCTGAGAAGTCAAGGTATGTGACAAGCAAAAATATATTTCCAATAGAAGAAGGGATTTCACCACTAAGCCTATTGGAGCTAAGATCTACATATGTAAGATTGATATGAAAACCCAAGCTATGTGGTAATGCACCTTCTAATTGGTTGCCCTCAAGGTTTAAATAAGATAGAATTTGGAAGATTGACACATACATATATAAAGATGGTATCCTACCCATCAATTGATTAAGTGAGAGATCTAAATGTCTAAGACTACTGAGATTCACAATAGTCCTGGGAATGGTTCTAACAATTCTATTATAGGAGAGGTCAAGGTATGTGAGGAAATGAACCTCTATCAAACTATTAGGCATAAAACCTTTTAGTGAATTGTGACTCAAATTAAGTGAAGTTAATGTGGTCATATATCCAATCCAGGTAGGTATTTCCTCAAAGACATTACCAGTCAAGTCAAGAAAACCAAGGGAGGAAAGATTGGACAATGAAATAGGGATGGTTGAGCTTGGCAGACCACATAGAGAAAGATCCATATGTTTAAGCTGTGAAAGGCTACCTATCATACCCCTAGACTTATATTAGTACTATTTAGATTTAATCCACCTAATGATAGATATTTTAGTGATGATAGACTAGCCAACCACTCTAGACTCACATTTGTTAACTAAAAGCCATGGAGATCCAACTTGGAGATAGGGCTACCAATCTTGATTTCATCACACTCAACACCTCTCCATTTGTAACACTCCTCTCCCTCCCAAAACTTTAGTGCTCTATAATTATCAACTACTATGTCCATGAAACTTAATAGTGCTTTAAATTCGTGGGGAGGGCATCCTTCGAGAGACAAAAACAAAAAAATAGAAAAAAAAGTAGGGTAAAGGGGAATGAGGTTACACAGACCATTCATGTGATCCATTATCATCTTGATTGAAAAACATTTCCTTCCCTTTTTAAACATACTCTTGGATTCGATTCAATTATGAGGAAAATAAAAATATCTTTGAAGTATGAGTTTGACACAGCATGCCATCATGCATTTTGCCAGCAATGATGACTTGGCATTGACTGAGGAACAATACAAAACTTATTTAATGCAAACAAGGAAAAAACATGTTTGACATAACTTTTTGTTGGAAAACTAGGTGAATGGGTATCATTTAAACCTAGTTTTCATATCATAGAGAATTGACTAAATTGCAATAACTTCAGGAAGAAACTTTCAAGAGGATGTAAAAAAACTACTTTTACAATGGTTTAGGACTAGTAAAATTAATTTTAAATGGGAGCATACATAAGAAAAATAATTAAATACATGATTTTATTTATGCATAAGATAAATAAGATAAAATTTAAAAGTTTAGTTGTTAAAGTTTTTTTATTTAAATATGTATGGAAAAAAAAGATAAAATTAAAGAGTTTAGTTGTTTAGATTTTTCTCTTGACAATTCATAATAATTTATGATTAGGGGAAGGGAACCACTAGTTGAGGAGGGTCTAATGATTTTGATTGTAGTCATGACCCCTTTTGTTAGTCATGAGTTACTAAAATTTATTTAATTATATGCTATGGGTTCTATAATTGTTATGAAAGTTAAACATTTTAATGTTGGACAATTTATTTTTTGAATAATTAGTATTAAAAATAGAAACCCTTTTATATAATTATTGGTCCCCTTTTAAAATAGATGTGCACTACAATTAAAAATAAAATGTATATCATATTCAACAAAATAAATGTCATATTCAACAAAATCAATATGATATTCATTAAAACAAATGTCATTTTCAAATTAGAAAATAAATTTTACAAAGTTACATGTTTTACTAAGCATTTGAAGGTGTAAACATTTTAAAAACACCAACTTCAAAAAATAAATCGAGTCTCATGACTTCACTTCAGGATTCCTCATTATAAGTTACACGAGACAAAATATAAATTATTTGAATATTTATAATATTATAATTGGTCCACTTATGTTGTATTATTTCCTATCCTATTCAAAATTGAAACATTTGGCTCTAATTTCTGACACTATCTACCTCATTTAATATATGCCATCTATAAAAAATAATAAAAATGTAAGCCTCACCATTCATAGACCATTAAAAATTCAAAAATAAAATTTTAGAGTATGTTGTTGACATAAAATATGTCTATAATTGACAAAAAATTGATGACAAAGTTCTCCACCATGTGAGTTACATAGATGAATTTTAGTTGGAAGAATGGACAGAAGAAGGAAGGGATGAAAGGGATGGAGGGAAGAATTTGATGTGTTCTTTCTTTGTTCATATTTTTTTTGCATGCATTCACATTTGAGTAAATGTTTATTGGTATATGAATAAAATAATAGAAAAAATGTTCATATGTTTTCTATTCATTATGCTATGTTATCTATTCAATTTGAACTTAGGATGGAAACATGTGGCTCATTAATTGTGGAAGCCACCCCCATTTTCCACATGGTTAAGCAGGATTTTATCAATTACTGGGGCAAGTTAATGTTACCATGTGTGCAAAAATGTTCCAAGTTATTAAGATTTTGGTAGGGCTGTTATGGTTTTTGTACCTTCTATGTTCCTTTTTTCTACTATGTTCCTAATATGTTTATGGTTTTTATGGCATGCTTTCTTTGTTCATGTTTATGTTTTTACCTAGATCAGTGGGATTTTAACCATTAATGTGTCAAGTTAATACCACCTTGCACGACACTTACCACATTTTCTCATTGTCTTGTCACATACCTCATCCCTTAAAATAGATGTAGCCTACCATAACGTTCTTGAGCATGTCACATTATGGATGGGAATTTCAATTGACAAAATGTAGGGGTGAAAACATATGCACATGTGTGTTACTTGTAATTAAACCCATAATAATATTTTATTTGTTTTTATCAGAGTTTGAACCAGGTTCGATTAAAGTGAGTGTAAAGGTCCACTTGGTCAAATAAGAAAAATATGAGTGCACACCAAAAAAGAAATAAAAAAAGAATGAAATCAAAAGATAAGTAATGCACGAGACAACCAAAATGGATAAATCCAAATATCCATTAAGTGAGAAAGCTCCTAAAGTAAAGTGTACATATAAGAGTGTTGACTAACTCTTCCACAACTGTGGTCAAATAACCCACATAATATAAGTGTAAATCCTCCACAAAAGATGGTTATGAGAGCCCAAAATAGATGTGTAACTCCTCCACAAAAATTGGACAAAGGAGTTACAACCTAGTTTTCTAGTCAAGCCTATGACACCTATGACACACTAACTCCACCTAAGTAAAGCATATTCCCAAATCTAGGAAAATTCCAAATGAGCAAATATAATATTCCCAAATAAATAAATCTATAAAAATAAATACTTATACTAAAAAAACCCCTCCCATAAGCACATCATAGGTAGGCAATTGTAAATAAAAATGGGTCATAGTAACTAGGTTTGATTAGGTAGCCATATACAAATAAATCTCTCATAAATTAGGGACAAGGAGAAAACCCATAGGAAAAATCTCCCCCCATGAAAGAAAGACATAGAAGAAGTGAAGAGGGTAGAAGTCCCTTATGAAGATGATGATGTTGCTGATGTAGATCGAACCTCAAGAAGAGCTCTAGATGAATGAACTTTCTCTTAGTGAAGGTTTTGGTAAAGAAATTTACAACATATTTTAAATACTAGAAAAATCTCAAGTCAATGACCTAACCATGAATAAACTTCCATATAAAATTCATGTGAATCTCAATGTGTTTGGTCTTTTGATGCTAAATCAAATTTTTGCATATCTATATAGTACTCTAGCTGTCATAATTGATGATGGTGGGATACTTGATAAGAATGCCAAACTCAAATAGAATCCCATGAAGCCATATAGCCTCAATAGTTATGTTAATAGCTCCTTTGTACTATGACTTTATTGATGATATAGTAATAGCATTTTGCTTATTTATAAACCAAATGATAGGACCAAAACCTAAATAAAGATTATAACCTAAAGTGGACTTATGATTTTAAGTATCGCCATCCCAATCTAAATTTAAAAAACCAACCAAGTCAATCTCTATGCCAAATTTATACTAAATCCCAAATCTATAAGAGCCTTGAATATAATGGAGTATCTAATTGGCTTCTTTTCAGTGCAACTCATAGGGCTCTTGCACGATTTGTGAAATAATCTCTATTGTATATGAAATGTCAGGCCTGGTATAAGTCAAATAAATGAGCCTACCAACAATCTATTGATACTGAGTTGCATCAACCAAAGGTGTGGAATATTCAACCTCAAGTTTGACTCCTAATAGAAAGGGATTCAGAGATGGATTACAATCAACCATGTGAAATTGAGCCAAAAGATCAAGAGCATACTTGTGATATGCAAGTTAAATCCCTGAATTAGACTATGAAATCTTGATGTCAAGGAAATAATGTAGAAGACCTAAGTCTTCCATGTCAAATATGTCTATATATTTGTCTCCAACTTTACAATAGATGACGAAGAAATCCCAGTGATCAAAAGATTATCAACATAAAGGACCAGTATCAGTAAAGAATCATCCTACCATAAGAAGTATACATTGGGGTCTGAATGACACTTGGTGAAATTTGAAGTAAGGAAGAAGGAATTCATCTTTGCATACTAAACTTGAAGGGCCTATTTGAGACCATAGATGGTTTTTTTATGTCCAAAAACTAAGGATGAATCCTAAAAACCCCACGTGGATTCTCCATATAGATCTCTTCCTCAAGGTCTCCATGAAGAGAGGCACTCTTGACATCCATCTAGTGCACATTCCAATCATGTGTTGTGACTATATCTAGTGTGATTCAGATTAAAGTCATCTTTATAACAGGTGCAAAGGTATCTAAGTAGTTAGTATTAGATACCTATGAAAAACCCTTGGTAACTAATCACCCATTGTACATATCAATTGACCCATCTGCTACAAATTTGGTCTGATATATCCACCTACATTGAATAATCTTCATTCTCGTAGGAATTGAAGTCAAATCCCAAGATTATTTATTGATCAAGGAAGAATATTATTCTTTTATAATACTATCCCACTCAAGTATGCCTAAAGCCTTTTAAAATTTCTATGAATAAAAAATTGAAGAAAAGAAAGCATGTAGATCACTCTGATAATCTACCTAAGTATGTCTATCATTTTTTGGATCCCCTGTCCATGTACCTTGACTCTAAAGTGTTTGATTTACCCAAAGGGGCCTAGATGTGGTTGAGTCAGGTGCTAAATCATCCTATGAAACATGACTAGAGGTGGATGTATAAGATTCCCTATCACTGCTCTCACTATCAATATTGGAAGAAGAAAAAGTAGACCCTAGCTTAGGAAGTTGCTCTTGATGATCTAAGTCAAAATAAGAATCATCAAGTCTAATTGATTGTAATGATAGAGAAGAAGTATCAAGGTTGAGTCTTTAGGACTCTCTTGAAAGTGAATATGTCTCTCTATGAACAAATCATTTGTGCTTACATGTAGAAAGAGGTACCCCTTGACACCATCTGGATAACCTAAAAAGATACAAGGTTTGGACTGAGGTTCAATAGCTTTGAATATATTCTTCAATATACATGCCATAGCTAGAGATTCAAAAACCTTAAAGTGCTCAACTTCAGGTTTCCTTCCATGCCAAACTTCAAAGGGGGCTATGTCCTTTAAATCTTTATGAGGAATCATGATATGAATATAAGAAACATAGTTAATGGCTTTGGCATAATACTAAGGTGATAAGGACTTAAAGTGAATCATACAACTATCCATTTATTTCAAGGATTTATTCTTATGTTATGTAACTCTGTTCTATGAAGGATTGTAATTAATTTCCTACTACAAATCAATTCCTTCTTTGGTGCAAAACTGCTTAAATTTATTGTTGATATATTTGTTATCTCATTATTTAGTACGTACTGTTTTGATTTTTGTGTTGAAAATAATAATGTTAAACATATTTTCTCCATTATTTTATATTTACATTCATAACCAACCATATAGTGGCTAACATAATAAATTTTTTGTTCCTTGTGATCATCATCATATTGTACTAATAATCCCCCCAAAGCCTCATGACTTGATTAAATATAAAAAACTAATAGTCTTTCTAGAATTAGTGAAATAAGCATTGGTGGATTTTTAAAATATTCTTTTATTACATCAAAAATATGTTGGCACACATTTTTCCAAGCAAATTTGGTATCTTTATTTAGCAAACATGTAAAAGGTATGGTTTTATCAGCCAATTGAGCAATAAAACAACTCTATGTGATAACGTAGTGAACAAAAATGTAGTGGTAAAAAACATAATGGTAAAAACATAGTATGACAAAAAAAATTTGAGGACAAAACATACCGAGAAGAAATGCAGCGGTATTGGTAATGTCATAAAAATGTCATGAAGAGTATAATTGAAACATTTTAGTGATTATCACATGGTTTATTTGTTGTCTAGTTCATTGTGGTGATAATAGTTAACATTTCGTGGTGGAAAAGTAATTTACCAAATTTACAAGAAAAATAACAGAGGAAAATATGATTTCATGAGGGTGAAAGTTGTGTCATCTTCTGTGTGAGCAAATCCTTTACTATGTTTTGTTCTCATAATATTTTGTCCTTGCTATATTTTTTCCTTGCTATATTTTTTCCTTGCTATGTTTTATCCTCAGTATATTTTTCATGCTACATTTTTGTTTGTTACTTTTTTCATGGATGCCAATAAAACATCAAATTTATTGAATTATACCTTCTAATCATTGCAACTACTTTAAATTAGTTTGAGGTGGCATTTTAACAATGAACTTTAATTTTTTTATCAACCTCAATACCCCATTGAGAAATAATATAACCCAATTTTTTAGAAGATACCCCAAAAACACACTTTTGGGGATTTAAATGAAAATTAAACTTTCTCAAACATTCAAATATCTATCATTAATCTATAGAATGATAGTGTCGATGCTTGGAGTTTCATAAAATATCATTGACATGATATTCAATAGTCTTATGATTAAATTAATGAAATATTTGTGGTATTTCTCTTTGATAAGTAGCTCCAAAATTCTTAAGTCCAAAAAGCATAACAATATAATAAAATGTTCCCCATGGTGTGGTGAATGTTGTCAATTTTTGTATTATAAGATCTAGATTTATTTTATTATAATGAAAACATCCATGAATGAAAATATCTCATATCCAATAATAGAATCAATAATAATATCTATATTAGGTAGTTGAATATCATCTTTTGGATATGCTCTATTTAAATCAAGAAAATTTGTGCAACATCAAATGTCACTAGTAGATTTTGTGACAACCACTATATTATAAACCCAATAAGAATGTGCAATCATTTTAATGAATAGTGAATCTATAAGTATTTATATCTCATCTTTTACAAGCAATTATATCTTGGGATGCATCTTACAAATATTTTACTTAGTAATATTTTCATCTAGATATGGCAGTATGTTCTATATTTCCATGAATGGGTTAGTGATATACATTAAAGAATAAGCCCAATAAATAACTTTTGATAATCATGTAATTTTTTTGATAATCTTTGCCTTCATGTTCCTTCATGAATAAACCTAATAATATTGGTCAAGGATCATGCTTTATTCAATAATTATATTATAATTTTTCTCCATTGAACAAGGTGGATCTATCTATGATAAATGGTGTACTATGAGTGGTATCATGTGCATCATATGGAATATTGGAATCATCATTATCACTAAAGTAAGCATGAACAAAGGTGGCATGAGGAAACCTATTCTTATGATAGAAGAAAGAGAGACCCTAAGATTCCCCCAAGTACTCTAGCAATGACTCATCATTAGATAAATCATCTAGTGTCTTAATATCCATCAAATTACTCTCATCAATAAAATTGGGATTGTTATGTTTTAGATCAAAAGTATGAGGAGGGAAATGCATGCATTCTGAGGTAGATTTTATAAAACATAGTTTGTTATTATTATTCTAATTTTCAACCACATATTTTTATAAAACTCCCAAGCCTTGCATATTTGTATTATTTAATATGAAAATAGGTTGGGTTATACATTACTCATTTTTGCCTAATCCCTGACCCCTATCTCCATGCTTTAATAAATATATGAATCCAACATTATAATTATGTGAATGTGGTATATAATTATTTATTTAATGGAGCATCACACAATGTTTGAAGGGATCTGTATCCATTGGTGTAAATAAACCCTTAATGGATGAATTTTAAGAATTCTTGCAAATTATATAGGACCACATACATCTCATGTATCAAATAATGGCCCAAAATTATTTTATAGTTTAAATTATTTGGCATAACTTGACATATATTAAGTAAGGTACGAGGTCACATAGTAATATTCAATGTAATTTATCCCAATACCTTTCATGAGATGTTATCAAATCCCATAATATTCATATCATAGGATTCCAAATATTTGGCCTCAATTCCAAGTAATGAAAGGAAAGATACATTAGAAATATTATGTCTTGAACATTATCCACAAGTACGCTCTTCAATATCTTATTTTGAAAACATGTTTGAAAATACAAGGTCAAACAATAATCAATAATATGTTAGGCTTGTGAATATTATTTTTTACAATAAATATTATGTTCTATCAATTTGATATAATTTAACGCAAAGGCCACACATTGCAGCTCTATGTTTCTTGTAAATATTTTCATACATAATACTTATAATAAAATATATTTATATCAGCAAGACTTATATAATTAATCAAAAAGTGAAATCTTATTGATGACATCATCAGGGTTGTTTACACTAGTATATGAAGATAATACTTGTTTCATGCACTTCATTTGATGCTTAATAGTAACAGGTTTTTAATATTTCATGATATAATTTATGATAATGAGGAGTATGCATAAATACACTTGTATTAGATCTATCTTGTTTTTGACTCACTTAATTATGGGTTAAATTAATGTAAAAATGCTTGAAAAATAACAAAAATGACTGTCATGATGTACTTAACAAAGGAAAAATTACTGTAAGTATTCATTTTGTGAAACACAATTTATTCCTTTGAATTTGAAAGAAATATAATTTTTGAAATAGATTTTACCAATTAAGAAATAAGAAAATTAGAAAGCCCTAAGACAAGCTAGGATTAAAATAGGGAAACTTAGGGTCAGGTTCACCAAAAGTTTAACCCTTATTTACAAGTGTAGGGTTAGGGGAAGAATAGTATAAATCAAACAATTAAGTAAATTATTCTAAATAAGGCCAAATAATCAATTTATATCTAATGATATTTTGATGAGAAATAGAGAATCCAA
Source organism: Torreya grandis (assembly GCA_037957365.1). Lineage (NCBI taxonomy): Eukaryota > Viridiplantae > Streptophyta > Pinopsida > Cupressales > Taxaceae > Torreya > Torreya grandis. The sequence continues at coordinate 3,088,367 of JARHVA010000833.1, read as the reverse complement.
GCATATGTCAAATATAGAAATTAAAAAAATCAATATTATGATAACATAAATATGAAGGATAAATTTTAATTAACTTATACACTGACATACAAGTAGATCTAAGAAATATAGGTGTAGAAATAGACTATCTTAAGATTTTGATCTAGTTGTCAAATTTTGAATATTTAAAATTTTTAGTTCAAACACTTTAATCATGATGTGGACACTTGTGTCAATGTTACTATCCATATTTCAATGCTTCTTCTATATCATATCAGATATTAACTAGTGAATAAAACTACCACCTAGGTCTTTCTAAGTTTTTTATAACATTTCGGATTATGTGTTTAGATCATGCACATAGGTTCTCGATATTAGAATATAACTCAAAACCCTAAATCCTCCTCTTAGGTATTTTCACCTTGCCAAAAATGGGTTAGTGAGCTCACAGTGTCAAAATGATCTCAAACACCCATATGTCAATGAGTACTACCTATATAACGACTACTTTGAAGATGCCTTGAGACATATGTAGTTTTACTCTATGTGTTCGATTGTGTGCGAAGAATGATGTAGAATGTTATATAAAACTGTATGTAATGATATAGCTTGTAAATTTAAAAATATGGCTAATGGAGTACTCTTTGAATGCTTCAGACCTGTAATATGACTACTCTTACAATTGATATTAATATATTAAAGAATAGGGAATAATAACTTAGTTGTACAATTTATTTTCATTAGTATAGTCTAAGCTTGAGAGGTGCTTATGAGATAAATGTTAGATGAATAATGAGTTGGCCTTAACTTGTATTTACACCACCTCTTTTGAAAATATTCTCATGTAAGTGTTAATGAAACATAATAGGTTGACTTATACATATTGAAATGTTTGAAAATTTGGGAGTTTAGAGGACAAGGAAACTTGCATCAGATCATGAATAGTAGCATTGATGTTATTGTCCAAGTATGAACACAACTATACATGAAGATATAAGATTTATAGAGCTCTATAACTGATAATTAAGGACATATATAGGAAATTAAGTATATTATGGGCTACACGTGATGTTTGTAATTATAATATTAGGTACCTACTATGATATAAACATTTAGGCCTAGTGAGATGGCAAACGTGAGCCATTCAATTGTAAGAAGGTCAAAAATTAAAGGGTAGAGCCTTGAGTGATATTTTTCAAGTTTAAAAGACTAGTTTAACATATAAATTCATATTTAATAATACACACATTTTAACTAACCAAAATAATATAATAAAGTATCCATCTCTAAAACCAAGTACATATACTAGTCAAAGAGTTCCTAACATCCCTCCTTTTACCAAAAGACTAAACCTCCAAAAACAACAACAAGAATATGAATATGATTTTTTAGGATAAGTCAAAAACATTTATAGAAATATAACACTACTTCAAGCCTTAAAATATGACCTCATTTACACCAATGTTATATGGGAACTATGCCAAAAAAATATTGGCCAAATGATAAAACATCCCAATATGATCTAAGTAGTTGGAAAACTTTCAAACATTATGTTGGGAAACATATTCCCACCTAAGTATCTTGGCCCAAATATCCCCATAGATGATGTTCACATCTATGTCACCCTTACTAAAAATAACTTAATAGACTTAGGGGAAATCACTAATGTGATGACCAAATAAATTATGAAAAACTTTAACCTTAAAGGCCTTTTCCTAATGCCCACCATTCTAAAAATGGTAGATAGATCAACAATGAAAATTAAAAGAATTATATAAGATTTGGTCATTACCTTATATAAAATCATGAGAGAAATCAATATATTTAATAACATTACAACTCAAATCCAACTTGGGAGATAATCACTTATTATAGGGATATCTTGGCTAGCTATAATTGATGTATTAATTAGTTATATGTTAGGAAACATGTTGAACAATGGAAACACCAAAAAGAATATAGTTTTATAACCACCAAATTAACCTTCATGTGAAAAAGGAAAACTATGTGGGATAGGTAATGAGGGAAATGAAATTTAATTTGTATATCATGCCATGATTGAACACAACATACCATTGAATGAATAATATTATGACATATTCATTCCCAATATACTAAAAAATACTTATAAGGATGACCCATAAATAAAAAAATAATTACATTGCATACAATCTCCCCTTAGAACATATTTCTAATAGACAGAGCCTCGGATGCCATGAGAGACATACAAAATTTTTATCAAATACTATCACACCATTGTAACCTAAACCCTATATTGGGTAACATATATCTCATGGTGTGTTTTTCCAAACAAGTAGAAATCTTACCTAGATGATCTTTCAATATAAAAAACAAGTTGCATCTTTAATAAGAAAATCAACTAGTCATCATGTTCTAAAAGCACAAAACTAATTTTGCATGGGACTGTCATGACATGATAGTCATACACTCTAACCTATGCACCCACCACATAGACATCAAGGAGGAATACAAACCCATCTAATAACCACAAAGATAGGTGAATCCAATTGTAAAAGCACAATGAAAATAGACTATAGAAACCCATAGATGTATGATTTGTTTATCCTATCTATGATAGCTAGTGGGTGTAACCCATTATCATTGTGTCCAAAAAGGATGGAAAATTCCTTTTTTAAAAAATTATATGTAAATTACTGTAGCCACAATAAAAGATCATTTTCTTCTTCCTTTCATTGACAAAGTACTCAACACACTCTTAGGATAAATAGTTCTCTATTTTGGATGAATTTAGTGTATATAATCATATCAAAATAGTGCATAAGGACTAGGATAAGACCACATTTATATGTCCTTAGGGTACCTTTTCATATTACATACTCCCATTCGGGTTATATAATTCTCATGACACCTTTGAAAGGGTTATCACGAAATTTTTTTTGACCTATCCCATGAATATGTAGAGGTTTCAATATATAAATTCATGGTTTATGGGGATACATATGAAGAATCCACCAAGAACCTAGAGAAAATTATTCAGTGTTAAGACAAATGTTTATCCTTAAGTCATTATGAATGTTACATGTTTATGATAAAAGTCTTTGTACTATAAAACCATATTTTTTTAGTATGAATAGAGGTAGATCCTACCAAAATATAAATTAATAAAATACTTACCAATCCCATACAAATATAAGGATGTTCAATGTTTCTAAAGACATGCTAGATATTACCATAATTTATCAAAGAATTTAGTAAAATAATAAAACCTTTATTTATATTACTATTTAAACAATGTTGATTTTATATGGACTTTTGCATGTGATAGATCATTCCAAGACAAGGAAGATATACTAGTAATGACTCGAGTCTTTCATGACCCAAATTTAAAATTACTTTTACACATCCATGTAGATGATTTCAATACGACACTAGGAACTATCTTGAGAAAAAATAAGGATATTTGAACTATGTTATATACTTTATCAGCAAGAATCCTTAAGGAACTTAGGCTAATTACATCATGATAAGAAAAATAATTTTTTGTGGTAGTGTAATCCATCAATAAATTTAGACATCATATTAAACTAGATATAAATTTTTATTCACACACACCATGTTATAAGCAAGTATTTAATGAACAAATCATAATTCAGTGGTAAAATAATTACATGATTACCACTACTATAAAAATTATAATTACTATTTTCGATAAACCAATCAAGGATAATTTAGAAAGATATTTTATATCAATACTAAAGTCTTAATAATATATCCCATTGGTAGATGGCTCATTTACTGATTAGCATATTTTTTCTTTGTCCATTAACAGTCATTGTTTATAGATATCATTAATTATGTGATTGTAGGGAATATCCCACAACATTTCTCACCAATAGATAAATGTCACTTGGTAGAGATAAGTCTTCCATAATCATGGATCTTAGAGTACCTATTTTACATTAGGCTTAACTTAGTCATGTATAGTGTGTATTTGGGAATGAAGTAGCTGACATCATCTGAGTATGTCACAATGAATGCTACAAGGGAATTTTTTTAAGAAATAGGACTACATCCAACATCATATGAGTATGTCATGATGGATAATACTATCTTGTGTTAGATAGGGATGTTGTAACATGTAATATCAAGTGTGATAGGTTCCAAAATATGGGGAAACTTGCATTCTAACAAAATGCCTCTCTAATCATATTTGGTCTTAGAACCTTTTCAAAAATGGGAAATTGAATTTGTTGGTCCGATATATACAACATATAAAAAAGAGTACATATTAGTAAGTATATATAACTTAACCAAATGGTTAGAAGTAATATCCTTAACCCATGTAAGGGATGATAACACGACATAATTTCTTAATGAAGAGATCTTCCTAAGGTAAATTTTTTTGAGTATAATAGTTATAGAGCAAGGACTACAATGAACATCTGATTTAGTTGTATCCATTTTTATATAATATGAAATTAGATATAATAAGTATAATTCCTACCATACATGTAGTCTAATGGACAACTAGAGGTCACAAATAAGGAAAAATATAACATTTTTACAAAAATAGTAATTGTATACTATTGGTTTTAGGAAACACATATTTTAGAGGCTATATGGGCATACAAAACTACATGGAAAACCATAATATGGTTTCACCATATGATCTTGTTTATGGTATGAAATCTCTTCTCCCTATAGAGTTTGAACTTAAAACTTTAAGGACATCCGTAAAACTTAGAATATAATTTTAAAATACACAGAAGGAGAGAATCATGTAACTAAAATACTTAGATTAACTCTCAAGGGAAGCCTTGAAACACACATAAATGGTTCAACACCAATGAACCAAATGATACGATGAGCTTGTCAAGATATAATAAATTTAACTAGAATATTGGGCCCTACTATATGAATCTATGTATAAGGACTACAAATGAAAGTTTAAAAAAAAATGGCTTGTTCGTTATGAGATAGAGAAAGTAATTAAAATTGGAGTTTTTAAATTATGAAAAGTAGAATTGGTTATATTTTATTTATTAAACAATGGTCACCACCTCAATATTATAATAATCACTCTCAGATCATGATTTCATAAGAAACATCATGGAGTAAGGGAGACCTTACATGTATATGAAGATATTCAAAACATTTTATGAGCATGTTACCTCAAAATATGACCACACAAAAGATCTTATTCAAATAGTATATGAGCATTACAAATCATCCTTTATTCCCTCTAATATGGTATGAGCATCATTTCATATCCTTGAATAGAAAAAAAAATTTCTAGTTGGCCAAGGGTTGTAAAAAAAATTTCACTAAAAGACCAATATTTTAGTCAAGAAGAATTTTAAACTTATCATTTTTTTTCAATAATAAAAAACATTATGCATTGTTGATAATATTTTTTAGGAAACTAGTTTATAGGTTTTTGAAGCAGTGAATAAATATATTTGATTATAAATCCAACTCATTGGATAATCAAGGGGAAAAAAATCAAATATATTAATAGTAATAATTTTGTTGTTATCTTCTTTGTCAACTCAACAATATCCATCTATAGGTTTTCTATAGTTTCTATAGGTTTTTTTCAAGTATATATGGGTTGCATCGTAGTTGATATAGGTTATTTGCAAGCATATATAAGTTACATCCTAGTTTTTATAGGTTTTTAGCAAGAAACTATAGGTTTTATCCTACTTACTATAGGTTATATGTAAGTAGATATAGGTTGAATATTAGTTGATAAAATTATTATGTAATCAAATGCGGGTTGCATCCTAGTTATTTTAGGTTGTTTTAAAGTAGCTATGGGTTATATCCTAGGTATTATAAATTGTCTGTAATAAACTACATATTGTATAATAGTTTATATGAACTATATAACACTTTATATAGGCTATAAGAAGATGTTATGGTTGTTGGTAATTCTATATGATACATAAATATAATTATATAGGCTATAGGTAGCTGCTACAGGATGAAGGCATTATGATGAATGAATATATTTGCTATAGTGTAGGAATAGATGATACAAGTAACATTTAATTTCTATGGGTTATATGAAAAGAATTGCAAGTGTCACCTAAGAAAACCTATAGAATACCAAGAGCTCCTCATAGAAATAAAATATCCCTACATAACTTACCAATCCTAAAAATACCCAACTATAGTCACTAAAGAATGATCAACACAATTATTTGGCTCTTTTCAGATCACTAAAAATATCTCTACCTATGTATTTTATATGACCAAGGTAAAATCAACACCACTTTCACATATCATCACCAAGATTAGTGTTACTTATCAAACAATGATCCATAGTACATACTAACTAGTTATTATTTCCTCTTTCTTTAACATGCTTGTTGGCTACATGTTAAAAGACATTACAAGCCTATCTAAAGGAAGATAACAATTGGTTGTTGTAGGTTGTTAAAATTCAATTGAATATTCCCACCAAAACATCAATTTAGTCACCTAATGAAATCAACACTATCAGTTCTTGATCTTAAAAAAGATGGTTTCAACAAATAACTTCTTCTTCGAGTCTCACATAATCTTCCATGATTACCCAAAACGTTTCAAAGACTGACCTACACATCAAACAAAACAATTAAAATGTAAATTCATTAGTAAACTAACTAGAAAAATATAATTATATTATCATTTTATTGAGTAATCATATATATTTTTCATATTAAACATTTAAATCTATGTCATAATGTTGAATTAAATATCATTTCTTAAGCTACAATATATACTAATAAAAATTCCTTATCTTTTGTAATACTGTCACACCAATATAATCATTCCACCACAAACTCAAGCATCTCTAATCATATTCATGTAATGACTAATATAAAAAAACACTCGAGCACAAGAGATTTTATGGTTGGGAAGAAGAATGAAGTATCATGATGCTACTAGAAAAAAAGGAGTAAAGTTTGGGAGAGATTAATTTTCATAACCGCTATATACACATGAGGAATAAGTAGAGGTAAGTATACAATGATGAATAGATAAATAATAATGACCATCACATTGGAAACTCAAAAGAAATCAACTGTTTCCAAAACTGTAACTCGCATTCTATTATATAAATTTTGAATCCTTTCTTTGTTTCAGGAAACAAAAATGAGAATAAATGGGTAGAGATGTAATTTTAAGAGAGCTCCTAAAGCTCAAAATATTTAAAGGAGATAAGATCTACTTGACATTTTTAGAAACATATTTTCATTGAGTTATTTTCATAGATTGGTAGGATATGATGAGAAGATAGCCAATGAGTTTGTCTAAACCTTAATAGATGGTGTAGCTACCATTAAGAGGATAAGAGTTAAGGTTACTAAATATTTAATAACAAATTTGAATAACCTTACAATGGTAGGGGAATTATGGTAATGAAAATCAAGTGTTGTAACATCAAGAGATTTGTTCTACATAGCTAATGAGTAGTTAGAGTTTTCTAACTAGGGCATACTTAGATATTCACTACCTTAGTTGTGGGAAAAAGTTTATGTATTTATCATAAAGTACCTCAATTGTTAGGGGAGACACTCTATTATTTATGTATTCCATTTTAAAATCCTCAATCTCTTCAGACACAATAGTCATGTCAATGTTAAAATTTTGATATTGAATATATTGATAAGAATGACATAAGAGTATTATAAGGTAAAAATAAAAGATTTTTCTCACCATTGCTTGATTAAAATTATAGTTCATAAGTGCATAATAGATCAAAGTCACAATTATCATGGGAAGATTTCTTATAAATGTAACAACTACCTCTTGAAGAACAAGAATAGAATATGGTAGTTGACAAGTAAAGATAAAATGTGGAAACTAAAAAATAAGAAGAGAATGGTAGTAGAGTAAATAGAAAGAGGAAGGAGGATAAAATTATCCCCTTCCTCCTCAAAATAATAAGAAAAGAGTCAATATCTATTTCTAGAAGATAAGGAAGTAGATATACCCTTGTCTTCAAGATTGAGTAAAAGACAAATAGCTCTCCCATAAAGTGTTCTGAAGAAGTAATCTAAGAAACTTAGATGCAAGATAGAAAATAAATAGACCTTTTATCCTTTGTTGTTTCCCACATTGAAAGTGGAGGATTATTTGATGAAGGGGATGAATTCAAAGAATAAGATACCAAAATTTCTAGTAGTAGTGGAGAATAAAACTCTATCTCATTTAGCTTAAGGTTTAGAATAATTAGAGAAATGAACATTAGGGCTCACCTAAGGTAGAAAAAGAATAAAAAATAATGGAAGATAATGCCATTTATAAGGAAGAGGTGATATATCAATAAGGAATACATTCTTTTCTAAGAAAACAAAAAATATAGATTTGATAGCTTCCCTAAAAGAGATTAAGACACTTAGGGCATATATTAGG